>ML342366.1:10705-29764 GCA_005239505.1 Nicotiana paniculata | reverse complement strand
ATATATATATATATATATATATATATATATATATATATATATATATATATATATATATATATATATATCCCACCTGTCCAACAGCCTACATTACAATCAAATAAAGTCCCACTTGATTCTACACTAAAGGAGCTCGATTAGGTGAGTATTACACTAAGGGCAAGCCTATGGTGCATTTTATATGGCATGAGAATTTCTTTCTGAGAGTGAGCGAAATCTTACTTGTTTGAATTCCTCAGTGTGTGAATTGTCATATTTATGATATAAATCTCTTTGTGGTGAGTAGGCACTTGACTCATGAAAGGAAGGTAAGTTGGGACCTCTGACTGAGAGTAGGAAAGCCGGTTAGGGACATTTTGTGGCCTGAGAGAGGGTCCACTCTTGAGGTTTGGATGTTATGTTGAGTAGTCTACCAGTTTGAATTGTTCTTGTTGCAAGGAGTGGGAAGTTACCCTGTGATGATTAGTCCTATAGAGTATGGTTTTGTTGCTAGAGGACTAGCAACGGTTTAAGTGTAGGGTGTTGATAGTAGCCTATATTATGCGATGTAGATGCTAATTATGCTCTAAGTTAACCATGCTTAATTGATGTTTTAAGTGCTAAATGATAACAAAATGATCTAATTAAGGTTTTTGTGCTTTACAGGAGTTACTTCAGAGTTGGAAGATAATATGGAGTGTTTTGGAGTCAAATATGTAGATACAAGGCCAAACGAGAAAAGTCCAGATGAAAACGAGCAAGAAAAGGCTAGAAAGACTGGGCAATAGTCCACTGCGACAGCGGTCGGACCACGGCTGGAACGCGGTGGACAAAGGAGAAAAAACAGTATGGGCGTAATCCACCGCGGTCGCGCCGCGGTTGGCTCGCGGTCGCTGGCGACTTGGAGATAGGCAGAAAAATTGAGGGACTTAAGTGTAAAACGTGGAAAACTTATCCTAACCCTATATAAACTCAACAAACTCTCCCAAGTCAAGGTTAAGCTTGTTTTAGTCTTATTTTGGAGGCAAGAACAAGGGGGAAAAGATCAAGACACCATTAGAGTTTTCATTCTTCTTCTTTTATCATTATTTTGAGAATTATGAATTATTTTATTGCTTTGTCTTGTTTTATTATGAGTAGCTAAACATTTAGTCTAAAGTTTTGATGGAACTTGTTGAAGGATGAAACTCTTGCTATGTTAATATAGATTTGCCAAGTTTAATCTCTATTTGTTTAACTACGTTCTTGTTATAGTTAATTGAAAGGATCTTCAATTAGATGTGCCTATTTAGTATGTATTACTTGGGAGAGAGTTCATATTTAGGTAGATGTTGAATATCATCCCTCCCGACGTATGTGAGGAATCAATAACCTAGGGTTTAAAGGTGGGATTAGGGATAACGAAACCTTGGGTGCGATCTAAGTGAGCTGTAAGAAAATCCAGCTAGCGTAACTCGAGAGAGTATGTCTAGTAAATTGTCGTAAACTCGGGAGAGATTTACGGTAGGAAGAGTGCTAATGATCGATAGAGACGATTAGGCGAATTTATATGAAACATAGCAGGAGGGGATTCCGTCAATAGGGAAAATCATAACCTTAGATATTTCTCATTATTGTTTACAACACATTCTTAGTTAGTCCTTAGTTAATCTAGTTTCATAAATTAATAGTTAGTAGAAAAACAACCAATTGTTATTCAAAATATCTTGGAAGTTGAGTACGTGGAATTGAGTGTGTCTGATAACTGTGATTGTTAAGTTAATTCCCTGTGGGATTCGACTCTGGGCTTAATACTCGAAATATATTGACAACGACCACTTAGTCCTTTTTATAAGGCATAGTTGGGCATGATCACTACATAGTTATTCTCTGCGAATTCCTGCTCTCCATTTTCTTTGATTTATATTTTTCTTTTTTTGCCTGATTCTTCCATTTTCTATTACAGAGGGAAACTAGCAAATTTAGTTAAAATTCTTTTAAAATTACAGTAAATGAATGGGTTGATGATGCTCTAATTCTTGTTGTATTATTATTTACTCTATCGCTACATGTGTTACATGAGCTGGATTTAATAGTTTTCTGTTAGTTTGAAAATCTAATGTAGGAGGCTTGAACCAACTTCCAGTGTACTAACTATTTGAGAATGTTGTAGAGGCCACGCGCTTTCAAGAGTTTGATTCTGAACCATATGTTTTTGCTCCTACCATTACGAAGGTATTCTTTGCTACGTCCTTGATCAAGATTGATTTGTTTTGGCTCTATTTTGGGTGTTGCTCTCTGGGTTTCTACTATGTCTTTAATCAAGATTGAATTTTTCTTTTGCTCTATCTGATTTATCCAATTATGTATTTCTGCTGAATTTGATGTACAAGTCCAATATTTCCATATGGAAACTCGGAAAAAAAAAAGAAAAAGAGAAAAGTGATGCCTCGTTTACCATTTCAACAATTTTTGTTCTAATTTGATCTAGTTGGTTATTGGGAAAGGGTCTCTCTGTTTAGTATTGAATTGGCTGGCATCAATCTTGAACTGGACTTGACATTAATCTTTTATTAGGTACTCCATAATAATATAAGAAAGTATCCTCCTGCATAGCAAGGATAAATACTGAAGATGTAGGAACAGGAGAAATTTTATTTTTGCAATCCTGAAGAAACAAATCATTTGGCTTCTCCTAATCTAATTTTCAGAAGGATACTTACAGAGCATATTCATAATTATTAATCTTACGTAGTCTTTAAAGTATTTTGAAGGTTTGTGAGTCCACCAAACAGTAGAGTTACCAGGTCCTCTATGAGTTCCCACAAAGATATACTTTAAGAATACAAGTAAAGTGACACAGGATTTTTACGTGGAAAAAATCCCTCTTAAAGGGACCAAAAATCACGACCTACTTGTATAGGATTTCAAATTCACTAACTTGTAATCTACACTATTACAAGCCACTTTGTAAAGTACTCTTACAAAGACTTCAACTTACTAACTTGCACTCACTATTACAAGCCACTTGTAACTCTCTAGTTACAAAGATTTTGACTTATGACTAACCCTAGTCACACGAAAGCACGGATGGAATAAAGGTTTTAGAGTTCCTATTACAAGGCTTCTAAGAAAGAAAGATAGGATGCAATAGAAAGCAAAACACAAGATTACAACTCAACTAATGGACGCCTAAGACACACAGTGAAACTGGTCCTCTTTAGTGGAGTTGTCTTCTTGTTCTTGACACACTTGAGCCTTCAATGCTGGGCAGATCTTTAATGCTTAGAAGAATGTTAGTAAATGCTCAAGTGAATGTGTTGATTGTGTTCACACAATATGTTAAAGACCTTACCACATTCCAAGAAAGATGTTACAAATCTTTTGGGTACACTTCACAACAATGGGAAGTGACTGTTGCATTGTAGCGTGTACAGTTGAAGGCAGTCACTTTTCTGTCACAAATATTTACAGCTGTAAAGTTGACCCTGTACTTCTATGAGTCCATCAATGGAGCAGGTCCTCCAACTGGTCCCTTATTTATTAAAGGTACACAGTTAGGAATTCCTTGAGTTGGAGATAACTGCTTGTGTTGTTTACACATCAGGTCCTTTCTCTGGTTCGTCATGTAAAAGCTTGTTACATCATCAAAACAGAATATAGCCCATCAATTTCCCCATTTTTGAGATGACAAACTTTTATAGTTGGGAAGAAGTTATGTGAACAATATTATACACTTACGCCAGTATATACATAACAAATGATCGACCAGGTTCCTAGCAAGTTCCCCCTGTCGATGTGCCTTCCCCCTTAACAGCAAGTTCCCCCTTTCGATGTGCTTCCCCCTTAACTTCCCCCTTTTGGAATCATAAAAAAGGCATAACTAGGAAGAAAGCATAAGGAAGTCCAATAAAGTTAACTCATTTCCCTTATGTGCACACAACATGATAGAAAATAGAATAGAAAAGCAGTAAAGAGAACATAAAAAGACTAATTGCATTAAGAAAAACTTGAAAACATAAGGAAGTCTTTGCTTGAGAATCAAAGAACTTCATTTGGATTTTGCTAAGTAGGAGCAACTAGATGGAATCCAATCCCAAACACAAAAAGAAAAGAACAAAAACTGATAGCCACAACATATTATAAGAGAACTGGGAAGGACAGATCCTAAGAGAAACTGGAGGAGGAGGCAGAGATGGTGCGAAGGACCAGGTCTATGCGGGCATTTGCAGAAGACTGCTCCTCGAGTAGCTTGTCTTTGAGGTTCTCCACCCGTTGCTTTAGCTCAATATTTTCCTTAGTCAAGCGGGCCACTTCTTCGTTTAAGAATCTACCCTCTGCAGCTTGACTGGACACCTACAGGATGGCAATTTGAGCCTTCAACCTCTTGATCGTATCATGTGCAGCATTCAGGGCATTTATCATCTGAGAGATTGTCGAAGAACTGCCTCCAACCTTTTCAATGCACTCACGTTCTTCAAGAGTGGTCTTTGAGAAGCTTTGCTTACGAGTCGCAACCCGAGGATTTCTAAGTGGAATCTTGAAGTGCTTAAAGACTCGAGTGAGAAAAAAGCCATAGGGGAGAACATGGTTCCCATCCTTGACCGAGACAACATTATCCATGTGATTTATCATAAGAGCAGGCAAGTTGACAGGCTTGAAATCGTCAATGGCTTCCATCAAAATCAAATCAGCTATGGAAGCAACAGAGCGTCTCTCAGCTTGGGGAAGAAGAACTTTGTTCACCATATCGAAAAAGAGTTGGTAAACAGGCAACATAGCCTTCTTGTGCAACTGGTCCCCCAGCTGGATTGTCCCGGGTTTAACTATAGCTCTCCTAAAATCACTTCTACATGCATACTTGTTAGGATCCACTGAGGACAGCCCTTCCGATGGACATCTAGAATTGTCCCCAGGGCAGCGTCATCAAGGACGATATCCACACCCCCTGCCAGCATACAAACATGACCGTCTTCAGGTGTGAAGAGGGTAGCATAGAACTCTTTAACATCATCTTCATAGACCTTAGGACCACTCACGTTAAACAAACGTTCCCACTTTTGGAACTCAACCATGGTCATGAGTTGACTCATGCCATGCATCTCGAGAATCTCAGGATCAAAAGTACGACCCCATGGCACACTTTGTTTTTGAACGTTTTCCTTCCACTTCCCACTACTGCTTGGTATAGGCTTTACAGCACCAGGTTTTACTGCAGTTTCTTCCTCTCTTTTTCGTTTCCCTGACACCTTCACAGATTTTCCTTTGGAACTAGCAGATATAGATTTCCTCTCACTTGCCTCCCCAACCACCTTATGCTTGGCCTTCGCATCACTTGTCGGAGTCTCTTTCTTATCACGTTGACCAGACCCAGATTTCTTCCGTTCCACTAAGGAAATAGGTTCCTCAGCAGTGTCATCCTCTACTACAACCACAAGAATGTCTTTGTCCCCCACTACTTGACCATCCTTTACCAGCCTCTGCTTCTTCGTCTTATTACTTTTCTTACTCTTTTCAAGAGCCAGATCGACAGCCTCTTTCTTCTGTAGCCTGGTCGAGGGACGCTTAACATATGGTGATGGAGTGAAAATGTTGTGACGGAGTTTGAATCGAGCACTAAGCACCATGTCATCCTCATCATCCTCATGCATGGGTTTATGAAACGGAGGAATGGACTCAAGAGGGGGTGTATAGAAGATTTGTTCTTGAGGGGACTGAGAGGGTGGAGAATCAGGTCCCACAATAAGTTTGGAAGGTATAACCTCATGGGGAGGAGACTCAAAAATAACCAATGTTCCTTCATCCTCTAAGATGGACGACGCTACTCCCTGCATTTCAGGAAGGGAGGAGGCGCCTTCAGAGGGGGAGTTCTCAGAGGCGATGGCCATTATATTTTTGGCTGCCTCCTTTTTAGGAGACTCCATGGGAGTCGAGGAATGAAGGAATGAGGGGTTGATGTACTGGTCGGGGTCATCTTCTGAAACTTCAAAGACTTGAGAAGCTTTAGCGGTGAAGGGTTCAGATGGTGATACAGAGGAAGGAGGAGGTACGATGGTGGTTTCATTAGTTAGGGTTTTTTGTGGGGAATCAGCTGGAGGAGAAGAAGAAGGAGGAGCTTCTGAGACTGAGGGTCCCTTGTAAGTCACTGGTTCAGGTGGAGGTGATGATGGAGTAGGACCAGAGATGGCTACCTCCAGAAGAGAGGATTCCTAACCGTCCACTGGAACAGTGTTGAGGTCAGTGGTGATGGAAGGGGAGAGTTCATTTGAGGAGGCCATTGTTGACAACTAGTAAAGGGATTAAAAGAGAGAGTTGTTCATAAGAGTGGGTATGTATAGATAGGTTGGAGGCGAGGGAGTTTATAGGTGATTGGAGTAATGAGGGGGAGGAGAAACTGGTTCAACTGGCGGTAGGAAGTTTTGGGAAGAGGGAAATAGGCAGAGGGATTTGAAAGGGTGGAGTGATGGATGTGATGGATGTGTCTTCTGAAAAGGTGAAAGGTGTGGCAGCAGTAATTAATGCAGTTTCTTTTTGAAAGAGGGATAGGGTACACATAGCTACTAACCTGGGGTACATGGACCAGGTCGCGTACTTGTTGTTGTTGCTTTTTTTTTTTGTAAGAAAGAAAATGCTCAGTCTTCTTATGTTCTACAATGCCACTCCTTTAAATTCTGTAGTCATCATGCGTGTCTACCTGCAACGATATTGATGCGAGTTAGACTTTATCAGAAAACACCTTAGCCATCTGTACCTGAGTAAGAAATTCATAGCCAAAAAGGAGAACCGTGTTCCTAGTTTGATATCATCATGCCCAGAGCCATTCTATTTTTCTCAAAATGTTCCTGCCCAGTGCCTTGGTGAATATATCTGCAATCTGATCTTCAGTGCAACAGAACCTCATACTGATGTGCCCCTTTTCAACATTGTCTCTGAGAAAGTGATGTCTCACATCAATGTGCTTAGTCCTCTTGAGTTAAACCGGGTTCTTTGCCATGTTTAGTGCACTAGTATTATCACATAGAAGTGTAATGTTGTCGATAAATACTCCAAAGTCCTCCAGTTGTTGTTTGATCCACAGCAGCTGAGCACAACAAGATGCAGCTGCAACATATTCTGCTTCTACTGTGGACAAGGCCACTGAGTTCTGCTTCCTTGTGCCCCCAAGATATTAGGCACGATCCAAGAAAATGAGCAATCCCTAAAGTGCTTTTTATGTCCACCAGGTATCCTGCATAATCTGCGTCAGCATAACCAATAAGATTGAAATTGTCACCTGAGGGATAGTATAGCACCAGGTCTTGTGTGCCCTTGAGATAGCGTAGGATCCTCTTAGCAGCTTTCAGATGCGACTCCTTAGGATTGGATTGAAACCTTGCACACAATCCCATACTGAATACAATGCCTGGCCTGCTTGATGTGAGGTAGAGAAGAGAGCCAATGATCCCCCTGTACATAGTTTGATTTACAGGAGAGCCAGAGTCATCCATATCAAGTTTGGTAGCCACTGCAATGGGTGTGTCAATCACCTTGGAGTCTTCCATATCAAACCTCTTGAGCAGTTCCTTGATATATTTTTGCTGACTAATGCATGTGCCCTTAGTGGAATGCTTCACTTGAAGACCCAGGAAGAAGTTCAGTTCCCCCATCATGCTCATCTCGAACTCACTTCCCATGAGCATTGCAAATTCCTTACACAGTGAATCTGTTGTAGCCCCAAAAATAATGTCATCAACATACACCTGGACTATAAGAAGGTTCCTTCCTCGTTTCTTCAGAAATAGGATGTTGTCAATCTTTCCTCGAGTGAATCCATTATCTAGTAGGAATTTGGATAGCCTTTCATACCAAGCTCTGGGAGATTGCTTCAAGTCATACAGGGGTTTCTCCAGCTTGAAGACATGCTCTAGATGAACATGACTTTCAAACCCAGGGTGTTTCTTGACATACACTTCTTCCTTGAGATATCCATTCAAGAATGCATTTTTCACATCCATTTGGAATAATGTGAATTCCATAGAGATGCAAAAGCAATGAGAATTCTAATGGCTTCCATACGAGCAACATGAGCGAAAGTTTCATCATAACCAACCCCTTCCTCTTGGTTGTATCCTTGAACCACAAGCCTAGCTTTATTTCTGGCAGTTTTTCCATTCTCATCCAGTTTGTTCCTAAACACCCGTCTGGTTCCTATGATGGTTCTGTCTGATGGTCGAGGTACCAAATTCCACATTTTGTTTCTTTCAAACTGATGAAGCTCTTCCTGCATAGAAATGATCCAATCTACATCCTTCAAGGCTTCCTTGATATTTTTGGGTTCTATTTGGGATAGAAAGGCTGAGAAGGCTAGAGAATTTCTGGTTTTGGATCTGGTTTGAATTTCGGAATCAAGCAGAGTGATTATGTTATCAAGAGGATGGGAGCTCTTATGTTTCCAATTTGAACTTTGAAATTGATTTGAGGAGGAACTCGGCAGATTGAAAGGGTTTCCTTGAGTCTCTTGTTCTGCTATCGTAGGAGCGCCTTCCACAGCATCTCCAACTCTTTCTTCAGCTTCTGTGGGAGATATTGGGGTAACAGGTTCCTTCTGTGTTCCTGAGGACTCAACATGTCTTCCTTACCATTTGATACATCAGAGATTTCTCCAGGAACCAGGAGTGGTTCATTGTCTTGATCATCACCATTGTTGTCCCTGTGCGAGGAGGGAGTTTCATTGAAGAGCACATGAACACTCTCTTCTACACATTGGGTTATTTTTTTGTACACTTTGTATGCTTTTCTTTGAGAAGAATATCCCAAAAATATTCCTTCATCACTCTTTGCATCAAACTTTCCAATATAATCATTTGCATTGTTTAGAACATAGCATTTGCAACCAAAGGCTCTTAAATGTGTTATCTTAGGCTTTCTTCCTTTGAGCAATTCATAGGGGGGTTTGTTTAGGAAGGACCTGATCATGCACCTGTTCACCAAGTAGCAGGTTGTATTGATTGTTTCAGCCTAGAAATTCTTAGCAATTCCACTGTCAATGAGCATTGTTCGAGCCATATCCTCCAGGGTTCTGTTCTTCCTCTCCACTACTCTATTTTGCTGAGGAGTTCTTGGTGCTGAGAAGTTATGTGTGATTCCATTCTCAGTGCAAAACTCATCAAATTTTGCATTATCAAATTCAGTTCCATGGTCGGATCTGATGCAAGCTACCTTTCCATCTTCACTTGGATTTTCTTTACAAACGCCACAAAGACTTCAAATGTCTCATATTTTTCTCTAAGAAATAACGTCCAAGTGAATCTTGAGTAGTCATCCATAATCACAGATATGTACTTCTTTCCACCCCTTCTTGGAATTCTCATAGGTCCACACAAATCCATGTGGAGAAGTTCAAGAGGTCTGGATGTGCTAACATCTCTCTTTGGCTTAAAAGATGATTTCACATGTTTTCCCTTGGCACACGCATCACAAACCTTGTGTTTCTTGAACTTGGAATTTGGCAGACCGCGGACCAGGTCCTTCTTTATCAGTTTGTTCAAGAGAGAAAAACTGGCATGGCCCAACCTTCTATGCCAAAGCTCTGCATCGTCATCGACAACCTTCAAAAAGTTCACTTCACCATCTTCCAATGATTTGAAATCAGCAACATAGATGTTCTTGTACCTCTTGGCTGTCAACACTACTTCCCAGTTACTAGACTAGTAAATGTGCACACTTTGGACAAGAACTCCACTTTGTTTCCTTTATCACAGATTTGAGAGACACTCAATAGGCTATATTTCAAGCCATCCACATAATATACATTTTATATTGAGTGCTCCAGAGATCTTCCAACTCTTCCAACACCAAGGATGTATCCCTTCTTTCCATTTCCAAAGGATACATCCCCTCCCTGCAAGGCTTTCAATGAGAGAAAATCCATGGTATTTTCAGTCATATGCTTTGAGCATCCACTGTCCATGATCCATTGTAGCCCAGTTCCCCTCACTGATCCCTGCACAAATAAATCAATGATTAGATTTAGGAACCCAAACAAGTTTGGGTCCCTTGTAGTTGGGAAAGGGATGAATAAGAATTCTTCTAGTCCATGCCGGCAGGAATTGATATTTCTTGTTGGGCCCTGGTCCTTGCTTAGTATTTATCCTTCCAGCAAACATCTTTTTTTTCTGGACTGATTGATCCCTGGCTGGGCAACTTTCCTTGAAGTGCCCGTTGTTCCCACAGTGGGTACAAAGCCAATTGTCTGGGACTGTGACATATTTGTTGTGAGGGTTGTAGGGAGTTTTCTCCTTTTGAAACCTGATTCCCTGCTTGTTTCCAGAGTTGTTAAAGTACATAGCAATGACAGCGTCTGTGGGCCAGGTCTAGTTCAAGGATTTCTTAAGATCAGATTTTAATTTGCTCACTTCTGCTTGCAACTCCTTGTTTCTCTCGACCTTACTGCACAGACTATTTTTGACCTTATTCAGTTCTTTTTCAAGCTTGACATATTTTTCACTAGCTATTTCCTTTCCCTTATCTATACTTGATGAACCAGGGTTTAGTCTTAGTCCCTTAATAGTTTATTCTAAGTCTGTGATTACTACTAGAAGATCATTTCTTTCTTGCTCAACAGTATCTATTCTCATATTCAGACACATATTTTCACTGCTTAGATTATCCACTGTTTCTTTCAAATCTGCCACTACTACAGTTAAATCATCTCTCTCATTTTTTGACTCTCTGGTTTTTTTCTCTATCTCTTCCTTTTTCTTTTCAAGATATTTTATGGTATCCTTAAAATCCACAACCACCACCATTAGGTCATCTCTTTCATTCTCAACACAGTTGATTTTTCACATTAGAGTCTCATTCTCTTTTTCAAGGTTTCCTACAGTTTCTTTCAAGTCAACCACACACACAACTAGGTCATCTCTGGTTTATTCTACTTATCCTAGTTTTAGGGTCAATGAATCTTTATCTTCAACTAAGCTATAATAGGTATCAATGAGGACATTTGACAATGACATTAATTTTTTAGGAGAATAGGATTTCAGATTTCTCTGAACATCCCTGAAGTTTACCTCATCTATGTCATCTTCTTCTTCTTCATCAGATTGAGCCATAAGAGCAAACAACGAATCATACTCCTTAGCCTTGTTCTCAATTGTCGTCATGGAGCTGTTTTCTGCTTCAGGTTCCTCTTATGATTCACTTGATGAATCTCCCCAAGCAGCAAGAGCCTGTTTTACAACATTGTCAGTTGCATATTTTCGGCTAAAACTTTTGTCAGGGACCGGGGTCCTCTTTGCAGCTTTGTCAGTGTTTGTATTTGTAGTTGTCCTGTTTCAGGAGCGGGCAGTCTTTTATGAAATGTCCAGGCTTACCACATTTATGACATAGGTCATAGTTTTTAGGCTTGCTTGAGCTGCCTCTTCTAGGTATTCCCCCATTCCTTCGAACCATCTTCTGGAATATTTTGGTGAGATAGGCCATGTCGTTGTCCTCTTCACTTAACTCATGCTTTTCAGCTTGGAGAACCAGGTTCTTCTCCTTCTTGGGCTCCCTTCTCTCACTGTCCTTTTTTCTCTTCATCTTATATGTTCTCAAGTTTCATGTTAACTCGTCCATTGTTAAGACCTGAAGATCCTTTGCTTCAGTTATGGCATTGACCTTGATTTCCCAGGAACCAGGAAGAACACTTAAGATTTTTCGCACTAGCTTGTTCCTAGGAATGAATTCTCCTAGAGAGTGAAGCTCATTGATAATGGAAGTGAACCTGGTGTGCATATCCTGTATAGATTCATCTTCCTTCATCTTGAACAGCTCGTACTCAGTGGTTAGCATATCGATCTTGGACTGCTTCACTTGTGTTGTTCCTTCATGGGCAGTTTGCAAAGCATCCCATATCTCCTTGGCTGATTGACACACAGAGATCCTATTGTATTCGTCAGGTCCAATTCCACACACAAGAATTTTCTTTGCACAAAAATTCTTTTCCACAGCTTTCCTATCAGTATCGTTGTAGTCTCTCCTGTTTTTTGGCACCATTAAACCAGTTTCTCTAACCTTGGGAATAGGAACATGAGGACCATCACAAATTATATCCCATAACTCAAAATCCTCAGCCATGATGAAGTCGTGCATGCGGGTCTTCCACCATCCATAGTACTGTCCATTGAACCTGGGAGGTCGATATGTGGATTGTCCTTCCTCGAAGTTTGGTGGAGCAGCCATTACAGATCTTTTATAGGTGTTAACCGTTTAGAAAGAACCTTATCTGATACCAATTGAAGGTTTATGAGTCCACCAAACAGTAGAGTTACCAGGTCCTCTATGAGTTCCCACAAAGATATACTTTAAGAATACAAGTAAAGTGATACAGGATTTTTATGTGGAAAAAATCCCTCTTAAAGGGACCAAAAATCTCGACCTACTCGTATAGGATTTCAACTTCACTAACTTGTAATCTACATTATTACAAGCCACTTTGTAAAGCACTCTTACAAAGACTTCAACTTACTAACTTGCACTCACTATTACAAGCCACTTTGTAACTCTCTAGTTACAAAGATTTTGACTTATGACTAACCCTAGTCATACGAAAGCACGGATGGAATAAAGGTTTTAGAGTTCCTATTACAAGGCTTCTAAGAAATCAAGATAGGATGCAATAGAAAGCATAACACAAGATTACAACTCAACTAATGGAAGCCTAAGACACACAGTGAAACTGGTCCTCTTTAGTGGAGTTGTCTTCTTGTTCTTGACACACTTGAGCCTTCAATGTTGGGCAGATCTTCAATGCTTAGAAGAATGTTAGTAAATTCTCAAGTGAATGTGTTGATTGTCTTCACACAATATGTTAAAGACCTTACCACATTCCAAGAAGGATGTTCCAAATCTTTTGGGTACACTTCACAACAATGGGAAGTGACTGCTGCACTGTAGCGTGTACAGTTGCAGGCAGTCACTTTTCTGTCACAGCTTTTTACAGCTGTAAAGTTGACCCTGTACTTCTGTCTGTGAGTCTGTCAAGGAATCAGGTCCTCCAACTGGTCCCTTATTGATTAAAGGTACACAGTCCGAAATTCCTTGAGTTGGAGCTAACTGCTTGTGCTATTTACACACCAGGTCCTTTCTCTGGTTCATCACGTAAAAGTTTGTTAGATCATCAAAACAAAATATAGCCCATCATTTGTGAAATTGGCTATGATAATTGGGTCGGGGCACAACCCGACCTAACCCACCTAGTAATAGTATAGGTAGGTATAGTTGAATTTATTTTTGCGCGTGTCTATATAACATGTAATAATCTTAAATTAGAATTATATTCATTTGAAAGACCGCTGATCTTACCGTATGTGAAATTGTCGTATGAAAAGGACCTATATGCATGATTCAGATCAAGGATGGACCCGCGTGGGGCCAAGAGGGTTCATATGAACCCGCTTCGTCTAAAACTTATAGTATTTATAGTATTTTATATAGATTATATTCTACAAATTTGGATATACTGAACTCACTTGACCAAAGTTCGAACCTTGTACAACTGGTTCAGCGGGTTCAAAGTTTCTTTGAGTTCCAATGTTCGAGTACCAACTGTAGCTATTTTATGTATTTTTAAGATTCTGGATTTTTTGTTCTCTTATATTTTTCACATGTGAACGTACAACGGTAAAAGTCCATCAATACTAGCGCAAGCCCCGTTAGTTTATTCCCCTCCAACTTCATGTGTTTCATTTTCTAATCTTTGTTTTCTATTTTGGTTTAAATTTGATTTTTTTACTCAAAACAAATAGTAAGAATTATATTATATCGTCTATTTTACTTCAAGAAATCAAATTATCTAGAAATTTCTTACATATATTTTGATAAAATATGTAAGTGAAACAAATGATATTATTTTCTTGTTATTAATCTTAAATTAGTTTATGCTAAATTATTTACTGTGTTACACTATAATTGTTAGTTTATTTTATAAGTTCTCTTATCTTATACTAGTTTCTATTAGTTTATATGTATCTCTTTCTTGTTGTCTTTTTTTTCTTTCTGTAAATACAACTTTATCAAAAACAGATTTGAGGTAAATTCTCTCCAATACTTTATTAAATTTTAGCAAAATTTTAAATTCTCTGAGGTAAAATTATTAGATTAAATAGATAAAATTTGAATATTTTTTTAGTTAAAGTAAATTAATTTTTTAAAAATTTAAATTCCTTTGCCCAGCATCTTTTTAAGAAACGATATTGACCTCAAATTTCATAAAAAATTATTCTCTGGTAGCGTTATAAAACAAAAAGGGAAAAAAAGTGTTGCATAAATCTGTCTTGTTGTGCCGGGTAATATTCCAATTGTTAATTAATATTTTTATTTACTAAACTCGCTTGTATAAAATTTTGGGGTTATCACTGTGTGAGAGGTTGTTGTGGCGAGTCGGGGGAGGGGTAGGGAGAAGCCTAAGAAAAACTGGGGTGAGGTGATTAAGCAGGACATGACTCTGATCCAACTTACTTAGGACATACATGACTCTTGATAGAATGGTGTGGAGGTAAAAAATTAGGGTGGTGGGTTGCGAGACAGTCTAGAGTTTTGCCTGGTCTTATCAGTAGTAGTACTAGTCGGGTACCTTCCTATTGCTAGTCCCTTATTTCTATACGGTATGTCAGTATTAGCAATAGGATTGGCACTATTCTTGTAGTTTCATATCCCTGGATCTCTGTCATTGTTCGTTGCATTATTTGCTTTACACTGTCTTATTACATTGTTGTTGTTATTGTTTCTCTATTGCTCCATTTTTAACGTTCATGAGCCGAGAGTCTTTTTGAAATATCCTTTCTACCTTCATAGGTAGGAGTAAGGTCTACGTACACACTACTCATCTCAAACCCCATTTGTGAGATTCCACTGAATTGTTGTTGTTGTTTAGGAATTAGTCATTATTTAGTTTGTTCTGAAAATTTAAACTAAAAATTCTAACTTCAGGATTTTGTATCTGAAAAATTGAAATTCAGGACATGTTGCTAATTTTTAAGTAGTAGTCCTAAAAAATGGCTACCTGGTGCCATTTCTAGCCTAACCATTAGTCAGCTCTGGACGTTGCGTAAAAATAGTATAGGCTAGCTAGTTTTCGGACTGGTCAATCAAAAATATCCAGTGTTTACAAAGTCATCTAAAAATAGTCACTATTTTGATGCAACATGAAAAGTTCCAGCATAATATACTAGAGATCGGTGCACCTGTGTATGAACTCTCCAACACGCGGAAAGTTCCAGCATAATATACTGGAGATTGGAGCACCTATGTATGAACTTTCAGCATATTATGCTAGACCGGTATATTATACTGGAACTCCATTATATTATACTGGAACTCCATTATATTATACTGGAACTCCAGTATACTTATGTTGAAATTCCAATATATTATGTTGGAGTATTTTCCGGATTTGAAGTGTCTTGTTCAGATTTATCTTTACATGAAAAGATGCTAAATTTTTATTACTTTTGAAACTGTGGCTATTTTTGAATGACCGTTTTTGAATCTCTCCCGGACGTTGCAGTTCGTGCGTTGGGCCTGAATGAAATGTTGACCCATCGTAGGAAACATCATAGTCATATTTATGAGCCCATTAATATATTTCTCTACAAGGCCTCTCGTGCGAAGTGCTAAACAACTATCTAATACACCATAATTCGTTCAACTATTCAAGCAATATTATGGTTCTTTAATTTATCTCCTTATCATTGTTTTGTCATTTTTAATTTATAAGAGTTGAATTCTTATTTAATCAACTTTGAATTAATCATGACAGATCAGCATAACCGAACAATTTTAAAAAACCAATCGAGAGAGAGAAATAGTAGGTTCAGTGGTACTCCACATCCATCAACATGTATGACATAGACTACTCCACTAATTGCATTATGGTTTTGGATTTAATGTTTAGATATTTCATCATAATATAAGCTGTAAAGCTAATTGTAGGTGAATTCCTCAGTAACAGACACAACTAGAAGGCTAATAATTCATTTTAAAGGCTAAAATTAAGAACAATAAACGATTATACTAGTGTTAGATAAGGAATTGGGTCGAGCTAGAGTGTCAAATGGGGTTTCGGTTGATTTTTCTTGGATTAAAATGGATTGAACCAATAAATTGACCAGTCCAAAAGTTACTTGGACTGAGATGTGTTGGGTCAAGATGGGCTTGGGTCATAGCCCAATCCGCCCAACTCTTACCAAACTTTCATTAATGTGTATTGTTTTCTTATGAATTATTAATTATCAAATAAGAATTTTTTTCTTTTGTTATGGTCATATATATATCATATAAACAAAAAAGAATTATTTTAAAGATATTATAGCAAAGTTACTTATGGATCAATTTAGCCTAAAAATCAGCCCAACTTTACATGGATTGAGTTCAATAAATGAACAGGTCAATAACTTGTTCGATCTTGAACGAATTGGACAAATAAATGAGTTTGGACTCAAATTACCACCCCTAGTCGAGCTATCTTGGTTGCAAGTAACACTAGACCTTTACTATTAGAAGATGAGAAGGACTAAGAAAGGAACTTGAGTGAAGTGATGATGGGAAATGGCGTCCAATTATGAAGACCTCACGGAGTTTCTTTGTGTAAATGATATAACTAACATGATGTTGAGGTATATTAGTTTAATAATTCCTAATGGATTACCTCTTGTCACTATAATCATAATTATTACTTATATTAAACAGTTTTACCTCAAAAGAAAAATAGGAGCTTGCACCGAAAAGCATGTGTACTCCTAAAAGGTCAACTCCACTAAACAACACCCAATTATTACTCTCTTTTTTCCTATTTTTCTCCTCCTGAAAATAAAAATTATCTTACAAGTTTCACCTTCTTTTCTTTCATTCTCTTTTTTTCTTCCTATTTCCATCTCAACGTTCTGATTATATGGTATCTACAAGGATTTTTTTTTATATACTATATCAAATCTCAAGTTTTCAGTATAACAATTAACAAATAATTGTCACGATTCAAAAATCACTAGTCGTGATGGCACCTAAGTAGATCTGCTAAGTAAGCCAACTAACAGAAATACAATCCAAAAGAGATTATAAGAAAATAGTAAGAATTAGCTGAACATTTACAAATTTATCCAAGACCTGGTAGTATGAATCACGAACTTCTAAGATTTGAAATTTCAAAACTAATACAAATAAATGTACGTTCTGCTTAAAGGTTACATAAACAGATTAGCAATAACCTAAGCTACCATGGACAAATGGCAGCTATATCCAAACGCACGAACATCTTCTGAATCAGCATCCGACGTCACTAGCAGCTCCACTCCAAAATTTGCACGCAATGTGCAGAAGTGCAGTATCAGTACAATCGACCCCATGTATTGGTAAGTATTTTGTCTAACCCCGTCGAAGTAGTGACGAAGCTTTTGGTTGAAAGATGCTATTTGTTATAACATGTACATTAGACTAATTGTATAGGCAGTTCAAAACATAATAGACAAAAGTACCATATTCAACTCTCTGCGACAATCAACAATTACTAACAGGAATTACAGTAGAAGATTTACAATCTTTCCTGGTATAAGAAGTGTATCCAAAATAATGGCACGATAACACCCCTCGTGCTTCTATCTCATCATCACCATATATAAATAAATTTATGTAACAAATCAATTAGCAGGCAACACCCTTCGTACGTTCAACTCATCATTCCAAATGTACGTATTACTTAACCAACCATATGACAAAAACACAATAACAGGAATTACAAAGTAGGAAATACGCGAGTAACAACAATGGACAAGGATATACATGTGGGCAACAGTAAAGAACTAAATGAAAAGCACGTGAGTAATAACAACAATTGGAAAGTAGGGGATATCAACGTTAATTAACTAGCATATTGGAGGCCTAAGTACAAATATGACAAATAAGAAGGCAACACATGATTTTTACAAGTTAACAAGTAAGATCGTGAATGACTAGCATGTCGGAATGCATAAACTAGAGTGTGACGGAATAGATATGAACTGAGTATAATTTTAAAGCAGAAAATAGGCATGGCGTAGGCATGTTAAGCAAGTAAAAGACATGGACAACGCAACAACAATTGAGATAGAGGTCAAGTACGGGACAATAACAACGTATCACACAAAATATATAATTTCGACAATAACAGCTCAAGGTAAAGGCGAAAATATATACACGGAAACAGGTATCACATCATAATGCATGTCCCTCATCCTCACCTGCACGGAAACACCTTTCGCTCCATGACCTCACAATATTAAAAGCATAACAATATAAATGAAATGGCACGGCATCACCCTTCGTACTTTTACTCTCACATGATATGGCACGGTATCACCCTCCGTGATTTACACTCTTCCCTCACATGATAATGTATATGAAATGGCACGGCATCACCCATCGTGATTTACACTCTTTCTCACATGATAATGAATATAAAATGGTACGACATCACCCTTCGTGTTTTACACTCTTTCTCACATGATAATGAATATAAAATGGCACGGTATCATCCTTTGTGCTTTACACTCTTCCTCACATGATAATGTATATGAAATGGCACGACATCACCCTTCGTGCTTTACACTCTTCCTCACATGATAATGTATATGAAATTGCATGGCATCTCCCTTTGTGCTTTACACTCTTTCTTACCGAGCATATAAATATTAATAAAATAGCAAGGCAGGAAGTATAAATAACATCGAGGATGGTGTCCAAACGAATATTCCAAACAAATTCTCAATCACTAATTTTCAAGTCAACAATGATTCAATGAACCCTCAAGGAACACATAATTCAAGTACTTCCACAAATCCCACAATTTATCAACAGTACCAATATGGAATTTAGCATCTCAAAATATCGGCCATAATAATATATTAATAATTATGCATAGAGATGACCGAATTAGACACATCAATGTATTCTCAGAGTTCCATCAAATTTTATCAAGTTATAAGTCTAAGTCTCGATTCTAACATTTAATACTAGGTTCTTAATATCTATAAGTCAAGTGGGGCATGAAGCAAGAGGTCACAGAATTCTACAAACATAAATGTAACATAATCCACCCCTCCCCCCCCC
>ML342366.1:0-10672 GCA_005239505.1 Nicotiana paniculata | reverse complement strand
GTATGATTAACCTTGGCACATACATATATGCTCGTCACCTCATATATGTATCACCCCCGCAGGTAGCAAACAATGACAAATAAGAGGAAAAATTCTCTCAACAAATTTAGACAAAACACTTACCTCGAACAAGTCAATTACAATACCGAGCAAGCCAAGCGATGCTCCAAAAATGCCATCACGCATGTAGTGACCCCCGAACGTCTCAAAACTAGCCAAAAGCAACTCAAATACATAAATAAATCCCAAGGAAACAATTTCAAATGATAAAGATTGAATCCTAAATCAAATCTCAAATCCGGCCAAAAATCAAAACGGGGCCCACGAGTCGGAACCCGACAAAACTTCCAAAATCCGACAACTCATTCAATTACGATTCTAATCATACTAGTTTCACTCAATTCCGACTCCAAATCAATGTTCAAAACTCAAAAATTCATATTATGAAACTTTAGGCCAAAACCTCCAATTTCCTCTTCATCAATCAAAAGCTAAAATAGAAGATAGATTTATGGAATATAACCAAAACCGAGTAGAGAACACTTACCCCAATTCATATGTTAAAAATCGCCTAAAATAATTGCCCAATTACGAGCTCCTCAACTCAAAATATGTTAAATGAATAAAACCCTCATTTTAACACTGTTCTGCCTCGTTTCTTGTGCCAAATAATCTCTGAATTCACTTTTGATCCCTCCAATGGATTCCTTGTGAAATTCTAGTCAATTTAGGCTCTTGAATCACTCCATTTGACCTTATATTGAAGGAGATATGGTGGTTTCAATATTTGAGAATAGTGCATATTTTTAAATATGAAGTAAGTGGTAAATTTCGTAATTAATTTGAAAAATTTGGCAACACAATTCTTAGTAAAATGATCATAAACTCCTCATACGATGTCCAAATTCGATGATTCTTTTTTTTTCTATGGCTCCGTAATTACGATATGTATCTAATGCTTCAATAAAAGCAGAAATTGGAGCTAATTTGCTTAATGTAGTACCATTTATACTTGAAGAAACAACGTCGAAACATAAAAAAACGAGCGCAACACAACTCAAACTTATCCGAAACTCATCCGAGCCTCTCGGGACCATGTCCAAACATACCAACAAGTCTTATTACATAACACCGACTTATTCGAATCCTCAAAATACCGAGCAAAGTGTAGATACTCAAAACGTCCTGGCGGGACGTCACAATAATAGCATACATGCATTAACTATCAAACGCCTTTATCAAATTGAATTACGGAAATGATACTTGTCTTTTCCACTTCAAGAGGTAGTTGCCTTTGTATTTTATGTTGATGATGAAATGGGGCTGACAATTTGTTGTTACAGATTCAGGGATTTGACACAACGAATGGTCCATTTAATTACACGACCGGCCATCAAATTTCACTAATGGTGATGTTTATATTTCCGATATATGTCAAGCTCTATAAGAACTTCATCAACTAATTTAACTTTGAGAGACAATTAAAAAAAACCCATATATATATATTGGAGTAATAAAAAACAGTCAACACTAATTATCTTCTAAGATATTAGAGTTCCACTTAAATTTTATAATTATATCAATGTAGCACTTATCTACTTCATCCCTCAGTTCTCCCGCGGATCGCATAGATTCTTGGATTTTATGTG
Organism: Nicotiana paniculata; assembly: GCA_005239505.1. Lineage (NCBI taxonomy): Eukaryota > Viridiplantae > Streptophyta > Magnoliopsida > Solanales > Solanaceae > Nicotiana > Nicotiana paniculata. The sequence continues at coordinate 9,023 of ML342366.1, read as the reverse complement.
AACTTCTTTTAATTACGACTTCTGAACATCTAAAACTAAAATAATCAATCTGGATTTGGTATTGTTTCCATGCCATTTAAAATAAAATGGATCTTTCCACGAGGTAAAAATCAATGGCTTTTGATCATAAACTATATGTGTGTGTGCTAATTAAGAATTTAGCAGGTGGTATAAGTATGTATATAACTAAGATCTTTCTGAATAATAAATCCTTGTACTTAGCAGTCATACAATTGCACATAACACATCGAATATTAGGAGTTAATTAGGAGTTATTTTTTAGGATAAAGTCGTCGCAATTTTCTAATATATGATGTCAAAGGCATGTAGAGCATTTTACTTCATATGTTTCAAGTTAAACATTCATTTTTTTCTCTTTCTTTTTCATGTTAATAATGTGGTTTTTGTACATAGGTTTCTAATCTTTTTTAAAATATAATAATAATAATAATGGGATTCCCTTTACATCATCTAGTTGAGTTGTCCCTAGTATTGTCAAGTGGTTTTTAGGTGAGTGAAAATGTGAAATATGTATTTTGTCCTACCACGTATCATATCATCATTGGCTAAGGGTCATGGTGCGTATTACCATCTAAATATCCAGGACAACAGAAAGTAAACATAAATTAATTAATAGCAATTAGAAATGAGCTAGGAAGAATATTAAAAAAATTAGAAAAAGGCATTATAGAGCATGAATACGAGTAAATAAAAACTATTAAATCAGAATGAGGAAAAAGTTTAAGAAAAATATTTGTTTAAATGTTCAGCTAAGTTGATGATATGATAAAGGAATTAAGATATTCACTAACAAGAAATATAACGTCTAAATGCATGTGAGCTAAGAGTTACTTACACGCCATGCTCATCTCTAATAGTATTTTATTAAACAATTCAATACGTCCATAATATTTTTCTTTTCTTTACGTAATACTCAATTGGTGACTTCTAAACGTGGATTTATGTTCTGTTTGGATCACTACTTGGAAACGTGACTCCAAATTCAAGCAATTACGTCACCCATTTTTCCTAGAAATCTTGCTCATTACTCTTGGGAAAATATGCTTATCTTTCAAGTATTGCCTATATTGTCTATGGAAAAATTTCTTTGAAACATTTAACGAAGATTTTTCAAAAAAAAAACATGTTTGGTTAAGTTTTTCTTTTATAGAGAATTTTTAGTGCTAAAAATGCCGCAAGATTTTTGGACCCCACGCAAAAAGACTATACCAATTCAAACACATTTAATTTTACACGAAAATTTCTTCAAAGACATTATTAGTCCTTACAAAAAAAATTAAAAAGATTATCTTTAGACCAATTAAATATGGTTGAACGACATTCCCATTTTCATTGTTTCGAGAAAAACGGGAGTTGGAATGCATTTAAGAAAATAAAGAATTAACTCAAATAACCGCTTAAAATAAAAATAACCGATTAATGTGTAATAGAAGTATAATCTATATATCATATGTGTATAACTATATATCGCATTTGTAGCATAAAAGAACTATTTATAGTCTAAACAATTAAAACGGTGGATAGTGATTCTAGAAAGAAATCAAGTTAATCCTCAGGACATGTACACTATTCTTTTCCCTTAAATTATAATAGTTCAATTGATAAAATGTTAAATTGCTAACAAATATAATTAGTTCGGTTGATCGTCAATTTTTATATTTTACCCTATTTTAATGGGGCTTGGATTCCTCCTAGTCCCTATAAAGAAAATAAAAAGGATGGAAATGGTAGAAAATAATTTAAAGCAGGAGATGAAATTAATAAATGGAGCAGAAAGGAATTTGCTAGGGAAGACAAAAGCACGCACGACAGAAGAGTTGAAAGAACAAAAGCACGCAATTCATGAGGAATGTGTCTGTGTCTGTGTCTGTGTCCGTGTCTGCCATTTGTTTAGGTATACACATTCACGCATTTCGTGCATTCCCATGTATTATATTGTTCATCTATTTTTATTATAACCAACTCCAATGTTAAGATATTAATTGGGCTGTATAACCTAATTTGGACAAAACAAAAACTCAGCTTGGAAGCTATGATAATAAATATTACTCCTCCGCTCATCTTTGTCCATTATATTAAAAATATATTTTTACTTTTACTTATCCACTATATTAAAAATACATTTTCAATTTTACTTGTCCACTATACTAAATCAAGAGAAAGATAATATTTTTTACCCTTATTATTAACTACTTGTTAGTAGTTGTACCCGCGCGATGCGCGATCAATATTAAAAAATATTAATTAAATTAAATTGTGATCGGACTTGTTTGAACATTAGATCGTAACGCTTTAATAAGTTTTAATTTTTTATCTTATTTGTCCATACGATATACTTAATAATAAAATTACTATCAAATTAAAGGAACTTATATAGTCGAATAATTTTTTTGTTATGTATTTTTCTTTATTATATTATCCAATTGTTAGTATTATTACATTGTTAATAGAAATTTTTATTAGCATATTAGTGTTTTTAATATTTTATCGTATATTTTATGATTCTTGAATATTTTTTGTATTTTGAAGTTTATTCAATTGTTCTCAACAATTGGCAATTTTTTATCTTTTTAAATTTTATTTTTAATTTTAAAATAATTTTAAAACTTTATTGGAGATTCTCCTAAAAATGTACACTTGTCCTCATATGGTTATGACACTTGGCATTATAGAATTATTTTACTTCTCTTTTTATATATAAAATAGAATATATATATATATATATATATATATATATATATATATATATATATATTATTACTATTATAATTATTATTATTAGGAAGAACTATTCCCCAATTTGAATGGTAGTTTTTAATTTTTTTCTTATTTTCGAAATTTATAGATATTTAAATTCAAACTGATAACTAATTTTTAACTAAATAATTAATTATGCCATGTGACCTTTTTTTACGCTACCACTTGACGTAATGTGGTGCATTTTCCTTTAGCTTTTAATAATATATAAATATAGATATAGATTTTAAAACTCCAACTTGAAACTATTTCTCAAATTGAATTGACATTTTTTTATTTTTTTATTTCGTTTTTTATTTTAAAATAAAAACTTTTTTGGAGAATTCTCCTATGAAATGTACACTTGTCATCGTATGGTTATGACATTTGGAATCATAGAATTATTTTACTTCTCTTTCTATATATATATATATATATATATATATATATATATATATATATATATATATATATATATATATATAAAAGAAAGAAACTATTCCCCAATTTGAATGGTGATTTTTTTATTTCTTATTTTCGAAATTTATAGATATTTATTCAAGAAAGATAACCAATAACTAATTTTTAATTAAATAATTAATTATGCCATGTGACTTTTTTTTATGCTACCACTTGGCTTAATGTGGTGCCTTTTTTTTGGCTTTTAATAATATATAGAATTAACATATCATTTTCTAAGACTTTTGAAAATACTATCATTATTATAGGTAAAATTATAAATACATACTTTATTTATTTTTTCTTAAACGGAGTGCGAAGTTAAAAATGGACCGCTTAAAATGAACAGATGGAATATTTAATATGACAATCTAAAACAAATATCGTGATTGCAAGAGAAAGAAAAGAGTAGTCTTTCTTTACTGTCTTAGTGGTAAAAAACAAAAGTATTTTGAGATTATGAGACTGTATATAAAAGTTTGAAACTCAATTTTTATTCTACTGTGAAAAGCTAATTAACTTTTCTTTTATTATGTCTATACTTCTTTTGAGTGAAAGTGCTACCTTATATATAACTAAGTCACTTCAATGTTTAAAAAATAGATGGTAGAACTTCAACTTGAAGGTTAAGCATAACCAAAGTAGAGGTGGATTTAGTGAGCAAGTTACGTGTTCACTCGAATCTAGTAATTTTGACTTAGATCTTGTATATATTATAAAAATTTGTTAAATAAGTATAAATAATAAATTTTAGACTTGTTAAATTAGATGTAATGCGATGAAATTCGTAATTCTTATAATAGATACAATTCAAATCATGGATCTGCTGCCCAAGTAAATAACTAAATGAAGGGGGGAAAGAATGCAGCTTTTCCACCTAATATTTTAACATTATATACTTGTTATGTCGTTAGCTAATTATTATGCTTTCCTATACGTTTTAAATTATACAGATATTGCATAAATCTCAGGAATTGGGAGGAGAGAGTTGGATAAGAGCAGCTTTCATAAGATTCTTTATGTTTGTTTGGTTTGTCCTGTGTTTCTATATTATTATTTGGGGGTTTCGTGATCAACTTTTGGATTTCCACGAGGGAGGGTAAATTAAATTGTACTGTATTGACTACTTGTAGGTATGTTCCTGCTATTTTTAGGTAATAAATGGCAACCAGCAAATGATGTTGTCGTTTGGAGAAAAGATTGAAAAAAATTCCATCAGCTGAGTTGTCTTTGAATGTATCTAGGTTAGTAACGAAACAATCACTAAAAAATAATGATCCTTGTTCCTTGTGATATTTCATGCATATGTTTCCCACATTCCTCCGTGAAGTGAGCAAAAATATTAGGTTTTGATATGAAAATTGACTTATATAACAACAATAATAAATTTAGTGTAATCTCATAAGTGGAGTCGGAAAAGAGTAGCGTCCTCATTCCTTTCTTGTAAAGATGAAAAGACTCTTTCCGATAGACTCTCGACTCAAGGAAAATAAAATTACAAGTAATAACAACAAGCCGTCCTTCTATAGTATTACCTTTGGTGGCGGCTCTGGTGGTCGCTACTGAAAGCCGCTACCAAAAACCTAAAACGAAAGGCGTCCTTTGTTACCTTTGATGGCGACTCAATATGGGTCACCACTAAAAACGTCATCAATAATCATAATTTTGCGATGTTGACCATTCGAAAGTCGTCCTATTACCTTTGCCAGCGACTATAGAGATTGCCACTAATATTGTCCATAAAAACTCATTATTTTTTTTAATAAAGTCTAACAATAACAAACATGAAAGTGAATTATTGAAGCCAATCGAAGCAAAATAAATAAAAGGTAGTAATAGAAATCTAAATATAAGAAAATGTGACGGTACGACTAATACTACTGGTATGAAAAAAAAGTACGCTTGATTACCTACTAATCTTTTTTATCCTTATTCTCGATCTTTTCACTTTCCTATCAAGGGTCTTGTCCCCGATAAGCTAAAGTTGTGACGTGAAAAATGACTAATGCTTAAAAAAAAACTGAATATCATTAATTCGTACCACGCAAGTTGCATGTTTTAGCAATATTCAATAATTTTCAATCAGTAGAGATAACAAAAAATAAAACAAACTCCCTCCGATCACTTTTAGTTGACATGTATACTAAAAATATATTTTTATTTTTACTTGTCACTTTACGCATATCAAGAGAAGATAAATTTTTTTCCTGTTATACCCACCGTATTTATTACTTATTTCAAATCATTTTCTCAAATCCAATAAAATATGCATCAATTAATATAGGTATCATGGTAAATTATGCACTTCATTTATTATTTATTAAGGGGCATGAAAAGTCAAAACTTGTCAAGTAAAAGTGAACGGAGGGAGTATATTTATATGAGATAGAAGGGATAATATATTACTCCACATGATATGAATCCTTCTATATATCATTGACAATCGGCTTAATGTATGCATATTTTAATATAAATAGCCTCACATTTTGCTCATGTCTCGTAGATTTAAAATGTTTAATATGATGATTTGTGCTAAATTTTGGTATTTCTATGTATAAGAATCATTCGGACGCAATTTGAGACCAAATGGCGCGAATTGGAGCAAAAAGGCAAAAATTAAATTTTGAGAGCCACAACCAGCGTGGGGTATTGGCTGTGGCACAGTTTTCAGAATGCTTAACTTTTGAGCGCCAGCGCCAGCGCCCCACGCTGCCCTGGACGCTCGAGGCGTGAATTGCCCTATTTCGACTAGGACTCGGGTATTTTAACTCCTAGACACCCCCAACTCATATAAAAGCCAACAAAAAACCTATTTTGGGGAGACGACGTGATTATTGGAGGGGAGGACGTTTTTGAGAGAAAAACACAAGCATAGAGCCGCTGTGGAGGCCATAATTCATCTTTTCTTCCACCCAACTTAGTAATTCTTATGTTTCTTTGTATGATTTGTTGTTTTGTTACCATGTCTACGTGGAGCTAAAACTTCACGTTCTAGGTGTGGTTCTTTCATGACTATTGTTATTCGAATATTGATTTTGATTTCTTGATTTATCGCATTGATTATTTATTCAATCTTGGGCTTAATTATTTGATTGTTTGATCACCAATTGAATACTATCTACGAATCTAAAGTTGAACTCGAAAGTGAGAACTCTAGATTGCATATAGGATTGAGTAGAGCATGTTCTTGAACCTGGGCATCGGGGAATGGATTCGCGGTTAGGATAGACATATACCTAATTGTCTTGCTTGGTTGATTTACAGGAATTATAATTGCGTTCTTTTTAGTTCTAATTCCATAGACATATAGGCATTAGGTTAGCTTGAATAAGCGAGTAAGAACTCGACTGATTTTTATGAGCAATATTAACTCTGTCAACTAATAAACCGGATAAATTAATCAGTCAATTCAATTGAAGAATACAATATGATTGTTATATAGCCCATAACCCTAGATCGTTCATCGCATTGATAACATAAAAATCTGCTATCCTTTTGTTCAGAGTTCACTATTTGTTTTCTTTATTTTAATTAGTTTAAAATCGAATACTTCTAGGTTTAATTCTTGTTTAGATAGTTAGGATAGTCTAATTTAGTTAATAGTTAATCACAAGTCCTCGTGGGTTCGACATCCGACTTTTAGTCACTTTATTACTTGACGATCGTGTATACTTGCGTGTTGGCCGCAACAAGTTTTTGGCGCCGTTGCCGGGGACTTTGAAATTAGCTATTTTTCTAGATTAGACCTTTTTTTTTTATCTAGTCATTTTTTTTGTTTTACTTTAGTTAGTATTTTTTATTTATTTTAACATGGCATCTTGGAATGAAAATTAGTCGAATGATGATTATTCTTATTTTAATGATCCTTGTCCATATTGTGGAGGACCCTACTGGTGGAAAAATTGTTAGAATATTTTCGAGAGCGAGTTGTGCGCACAATCTCAATCCTTTGAGTGGAATATCTGTAATATGTGTTGTGGTCAAGATGGCCATTGGGATGATTTCCCTAATTCTTTTCATCCTTCTCTGAGCCCTTATTATGGTTTTTCTAACAGTGTTTGTGAGTTTGATAGAGGTAATAAAGTGCAGGATATAGAACGTGATGCATATATTAGGGATATTCCGAGGCAAGTAGCGGAGCAACAGGATGAACTCAAAAAAGATATGAAAAGAATGAGGGCAACAATCACAAGAATGAATGCTAATATGAAAGAATTGAATTAAGAGAGCGAGTTCCAAGAAAAGAAAAAAATTTGAAAAAGTGGAGATTTTGAGCCACACATGGCTAGTGGAACAAGCTGAAAAGTTAGAAATATATGAGTCTCAACATGAGGAAACTACTAATGGGATAAGACACTTTATAGAAAGAAGTTGAATTGGGACAAGAGATTGAAAATTTTGGCACTGATATTCACGACTTAGAGGCTCAATTGAATGCAAAGGTTGATGCATCTAACGCTCAACAAAATAGGAATGAGTTATATGAAATTGAAGAGGGGCTTATACGCCGAATTGAGGAGATGATAAAAGTGGAGAGCCAATCATTCGAGCATATTTCTGTTGAAGATGCCCATGTTGAGAAAAGTACAATAGAGTCATGCAAGGTAGTAGATAATATTATATGTGAAGACTCTAGTGTGCGTACATATGAGGATGTAAAGAGTAATACGATTCTAGTATTAGGGCGTATTGGTCCTCATTCCATACATTTTTCAACATTGTATTTGGATGATGACATGAAAATCGAGTCATCTGAGCCTTTGGATGAGCCAATGGATGAGGAACGAGGTGTTTACACTCTGGATTTGTCGTGCTAGAGAGACAGAATTACATACCACATTCAAAGGTCAAGAAGTGTAAAATGTGATATAGGCTACTTGGCCCAGTTACAATTGTCCCACCACCCCGGGAGCATAACATGAAAACTTGATGTCAAATTAGGGGTACAATTCATAAGTTCGAGATGGAGATGAAAAGTGGTTCACGTCGGGCAGCGACGTTAAATCAGGCGCTTGTTGGGAGGCAACCCAACTTTACCGCTTTTTGTTAAATTTTTTATTTTTTTATTTTGTTATTTTTTCTATTATTTTTGTAGTTTTGTTTTATTTTGTAGGATTTTGAGCATAGGGAGCAAAGCCATAGGAAGTGTGCAAAAGCGAGCTAGATGGTGAGAACTAAGTGTGAGATGCCCATACAAAGGACGATGCCTGGGGGAAGTCTGAGTACCTCGTGAGCTGCTATTGCTTCAACCTTTGGCCTACCAGGGAGTCTCGTTTACCCTCTTATTATTTATAGTGTGTATTGAGGACATTGTAAAATTTTAAGTGTGGAGTGAGGAGATCATTTGGGTGAGTTTCTGTGCTCTTTTAGGTTAGTTGTAGCACTCGTTCTTAAGTGTAGTAGCTTTTATGAAAAAAAATGAAAAAAGTAGAAAAAATGGACTTTTCCCGATGATGGATCTCCTAGACAGTTTTCTTGAGGGATTAAAGTCTAAACAAAAATTCGAAAATATGTCTTTTAGCTTTCTTTAGGTAGTAACAATCCCTTGCGATTTTTCTTTGTGCCTCGGTTCTTTTCCATGGGATGTAGTTTGAATCAGGTAGTAGTATATTTTGTTATTTTTAGAGTAGATTAGAATTTAGGGAATAAATGGAGGAAGAAAAATGAGATTCCTAGACGCCCTTGACTTGTTTGACAGTAGCATATTTAGGCTTTGGCATGTGTAGTATCTTCCCTATGATTTGAAATTATTGGTGATGCCTCACTTACTTGGATAGCATGTTTTGTGACGCCTATGTCTCATTTAC
>ML342365.1:0-17849 GCA_005239505.1 Nicotiana paniculata | reverse complement strand
TCGTTTCTTCCGTATAATTTGGACCATGCCAAAAGAAAGAAGGGATAGCCTTAACATACCTGGCGTAGGGAAAAATTCGTATGAAATTTTTGGAAAAGGTTGCACCGTACTCTCTTAAAATTGCAAAATCTCATGTTGCTACTGTGCTGAGAAATCTCGTTGGATTCACGTTGATAATATTGGATTCCTTGAATGAATTGGTTGAACATAATATAAAAATTCCTCACGTTACTTCAGTTGGAGAAGTCTTATAAAATGTTTCAAGGTTATGAGCTTCTCCAACCGTGACCTTGAGTTTTTGATTCAAAGTTCAAACATCATTTCCTTGATTCTTTGAAATGTCTTTTACTAAGTGGGTGTGGGCCCCACATCTTTGATGACTAAGCCCCATATTTTACATAAATAAGCCACCTTAGCATGTGATTAATGAGTCATTATTGAAGACTTCTATGGCTGCCACCTTTTAACTTATCTATTCTCAACCAATTAACCACCAATATCTTAATTAATTGTTAATCTCTCATTAACACATAATTACCCAATTATCCACATAATTAAGAATTACCTCAAATTACTTAAAATACTACTCACTTTAACACACCTTATGCACCTTACTATCATGGTCATGTGATACCTTGTATGACACTAGTCCATAAATACCGGGTATTTTAGCTCGGGCCGTATTTTATCCCAACATGTCAAACTTCGACGAACTTTATTTTCTTCGATTTGCTTACCCTCTCACCTCACGAATTTATCATCACTTGTTTGAAATAGCATAATTCTTATAATCTCGAAATAATCTTTTCCTTGAACTGATGTCAATTACCTTATGACAAATTTAACGTACAATATTACAGGGTGCAACATCGTCGTAATTTAATAATTCGAAGCATAACATCATCGTAATATAATACTACAGGACGTAATATCGATGTAATATTGTGGGGAATAACAACAGGTACCTACTGAGTGTGAGTGTCGAGTGCTGAGTGATTGAGAGGAATAAGTGATTGTGAGGAAAGAGTGATTCTGAGGTTGGAGTGAATAGGAGGACTGAGTGACTGTTTCTATGAGAGGATATATTGATTTCATTATTGTTGCACTTCAGCTGTCATATATCACTGCTTTGGAAATTTCTGAGAAATATTATCTTCTGTTTCAGTTGAACTTGATATGAAATTACTCTTTGAGTCTTAAATGTGAACTTGAAAGCATGCCTACCTTCTTACTTTGGAAATTAATGTAATTGGACTTAGCTGTAAAGCTCGTCACTACTTTCAGTTCTTATTTAGTATTGTTACTTATTGAGTTGGTTGTACTCATACTACACCCTGCACTTCGTGTGCAGATCCAGGTGTTCACACAATGGGTGTTGATTTCTTAGCGCAGTTGATCTTCCAGAGATTCCAAGGTAGCTGTCGGTGTTTCGTAGACCTTGTCTCTCCTTCCATATCTTCTTGCTTATTGTATTTAGTTTTAGACTATTATAGATCGTGTTTTCCAGACTTGTGATGTATATGTGCTCATGCACTCTGTGACACCCCGATAGTTGGGAATTCCACGTTGAGTTTTGGGCTTCTATTCCTGATTATGAGAATCTTTGTAATTTAAAATGATTTAATTCATTTTTTTGTTAAAAGTGTTGGGATTATTACGTAATGTCGGCTTTCCTAGTACCACGATAGGCGCCATCACGACAGGTTAGGATTTTGGGTCGTGACAATATATCACATCAATATTAACCAAGAGACATAATTTAAATTTCTATTTCAAATTGAAAACTTCAACTTGTCCACAATATTAATTATATCATTTATGATAGCAAAGAATATAATAATATTTTATTTGGACTAAAAACTTAATTTATTTGACTAATTTAATTATTAAATAATAAAGTAACTAATCCTTTAGCAAAGATCAGAACACTCGTTAGTATGGGACCTCATAGGTTCAATACTTAGCCGATAGTAAATTGAATACATCAATATACTAATCAAGGGTGGAGTCTAGCAACATTCCTTAACGAACGGATATCATAAAGTAAACCATTTACTCTCAAGAACCCATAGAAGAATAACATATTAATTCCTTATGCCCTTATAGCTCTGGGCCACCCTAGGATGTGGTTCAACTGTCAAATCCTAATAGGCGACCAACTATATGTTCATGTCAAATATAATCGAACATTGACTGACCTAAGAAACTCTTTTCTTCTTTTATTCAATCTCCCTGTCCAAGGTCTTAATTTGGTCGGTTATAATTTATGACAACATGGAGCCTAAACTCATTACCAAGAGTTTACATATTCCATCTTGATCAATCACTAATTCTACATATATTTAATCGTACCCAATATCCTTTCAACTATCGCCCTAGGGCCATAGGTGTCTAGTATCAAAGCACAATAGATAACTTGTCAACTAATATGATGATATCAGGTCAAAGGAAACTCTTACATCACATTCTTTAAGAGAATATCCTATTGACAGTTTATGATAATTCTAACCATTAGGAATTATACAATGAATTGGTTCAATGATCATATCTCTATATGCATCATCTATTTATGTGATTTAGTTAATGAGATAAACTAATCTTTATCCCATAAAGGCAATCACATAAATACTGATCTAACCGAATCACTAATGTCCAAATTAATAATCCTACGATCAAAAACAAAATTTAGATTAAATTGCAAGACACTTTACTCTCATTATAATGATCTCCATCATGATGACAAGTTTAAAAATTTGATCAAGGACCTTATTAAGTTAATCAAGAAATTAATAATAACTATGATAAACGAATATCAAATGCCACATATTTTTATATCAAATAACATTCACAAAAAATATGTTCAAATCATCAAATATGATTGGATCTAGGGAATATCTAATATATCCCTAACAATCTCCCACTTTCACTAGAGTCAATCGCTCTTGTACTTCATTTTCCATTTCCACTTGTGCTTGTCAAACTCCTTTGCTCCAAAAGCTTTCGTGAAAGGGTTTGCAACATTTTCCTTTCCATCAACCTTTTGAATCTCGACGTCTCCACGTTTAATGATCTCTCTTATCAAGTGATACCTTCACAGAACGTGTTTCGATTTTTGGTGTGATCTTGGTTCTTTTGCTAAAGTAATGGCTCCAGTATTGTCACACAAAAATGGAACTGCACCTTCTATTGAAGGAACCATACCAAATTTTGTTAAGAACTTTTTCATCCATATAGCTTCCTTAGCAGCCTCACTAGATGCTATATATTCTACTCTAGTCACTGAATCAACTACTGTGGCTTGTTTGGAACTTTTCTAACTTACTGCACCACCATTTAAGGTGAATACATAACCAAAAATAGATCTGCTATCATCTCTATCTGAAGAGTAACTTGCATCACTATAACCTTCAAGTTTCAACTCAGGATCTCCATAAATGAGGAATTGGTCTTTAGTCCTTCTTAAGTACTTAAGAATGGTCTTCACCACCTTCTAACATTCCTCACTGGGATTTCTTGATATCAGCTAGTTACTCCTAGTGCCTAAGCCATATCAGGACGTGTACATGTCATGGTATACATGATAGCTCCCAACTCACTAGCGTACATGATCCTACTCATGTGTTCTCTCTCTTTAGTTTCTTTAGGACAACCCTCCCTACTGAGAGTAATTTCAGTGCCTATCGGTAGATAGACTCTTTTGGAATTGTCCATGTTATACCTCTTTAGGATGGTATCAATGTACAAACCTTGGTATGTTGCAGTGCGGGTACATCATTTCTTATGAGCAATATATCATCAACATACAGTACTAAGAATATGATTGTGCTCCCACTAACCTTTTTGTACACACAACGCTCATCTGCGCATCTAACAAAATTGAACTTTTCAATTGTCTTGTTAAAACGAATATTCCAACTTCGAGAAGCTTGCTTTAGTTCATAAATGGATGTATGTAGCTTGAAAATTTTATTATGATCACGGTGTCACGACCCCAAATCTTAACCGGCCTTGATGGCGCCTATCATGGAACTAGGCTAACCAACCATTTCAGATTATCAATATATCCCATAATTTCACCAAAATTTAGCAGATTTTAAGATATCAGAAAGAGATAAACAAATACACACTTCCCCAAAACCTGGAGTCAACCGCCATGAGCATCTAAGACTGAAAATATAATGTACAACAGTGACTTGCTACAACAAAAGTCTGAGGTACAAAATACCAAAAGAAACTATAATCTGAGGTAAGGAAAGGAGGTGAGCTGGGGATGCTGAGCAGCTACCTCAATCCTCAAACAAATCCAAGCTCGTCCGGAAATCACATAGTGGGATGGTCCGGTACCTGGATCTGCACACAGAGGTGCAGGGAGTAACGTTAGTACGCCAACTCAGTAAGTAATCAATGTAACTAAAAACTTGAGTTTCGTGACGATCCACTTAAATCATGTGAATCCATATATTGAATAACAGTGGAAATGAATAAATCAAGTCAGAAATCAATAATTCCTAATATTTCCTCAAACACCGGTTTCCATTTTTAAAAAATCTCGTATGAAAACTTTTGTCCAACATTTATTATCAGAGGCTCGGTGTAAAGAAGAGTGAAAACAACATTTTCATAAAATATAATCCCCTCGGGCACAGTATCACTCACAATAAAGCCTCTCGGGCTAGCCTCTCAGTCACTCGTGACACCACTATCAGTATCTCGTGCTCTCACTTAACACTCGTACTCAGTAAGTACCATGAACACACACAACTGTTGCGGCAGGCAGCCCGCTCCACTACATTTATACATACATATATATTTATACTGCTGCGGCATGCAGCCCAATCCATATCTATAACATATATTGCTGCGGCGTGCAGCCCGATCCATATAATAGTCGATTGCGCTCACGGTGGTGTACAGACTCCTGAAGGGGCTCCTTCAGCCCAAGTGCTATAACTGCTGCGGCGTGCAGCCCGATCCAATATGCATATTGTTGCGGGCTGCAGCCCAATCCATATATAACATATATTGTTGCGGCGTGCAGCCCGATCCATATATATATATATTCTATATTGTTGTGGCGTGCAGCCCGACCCACATATAATATATAACACATATATTGTTGTGGCGTGCAGCCCGCCCCATAACTATCCTCGCATACTCGGCTCTCGTCCTGACTCAGTCACCCTCACAAGCCACTTGGGCAATTTATCTCGACTTACGGGACTCAGCCCAAAATACTTTTCAGAGTTTTTTAAGCAGTGTGCTAACAATGAAAATAACAACAAGTAGGAAACAATTACTGAGTTCATAATTTACTAACAGGATAGTGGTAGAATAGTGTAAAGGTACCCCCCCCCCCTGAGGTTCTAAACAGGTCAGCACAAGGCCCCAAACATAGCTCACAACCTATAAACAAGTATAAACTTCTGAAACACAGGATACCATAAGGTTTCAAACCGAATACGCGGCTTAATAGTCGCTACAGGACGGACAAAGTCACAATCCCTATCGGTTCACGCCCCCACGCTCGTCACCTAGCGTGTGCGTCACCTTATTTATCAACACAATATCAATAACGGGGTGTCATACCCTCAGGTTTGGAGTTACAATCGTTACTTACCTCAAAACAGCCCAAAAGCTACTACGCGATGCGCTTGCCCCTCGAATTGGCTCTCAAATGCTTCGAATATAACCAAAATCAGATTAACATCATCAATACACGCTAACGGAACAAAACCAAATCGAATGATATAAATTTTAACACAATTCTCAAAATTCGGCCAAATCCGAGCCCCAGGCCCACGTTTCGGAATTCATTAAAATTTGCATCACTAGAAACCTCGTCCTCCCACGATCTACACATACCAAGAACACCACAATCGGACCACAATTTTCTACCCAAATCGCCAAAAGAATTTTCCAAACCTCCTCCCATTTTTCCAAACTTTTTCTACTTTAATCCTTCAAATTACAAGCCTAATCCAAAAAAAATAGCATAGAAATGAGTTTTATAATCCGGGAACTTACCTTCACTGAAGAACCTCGAGTTCTTTCTTCAATTTGCTCTCAAACAAGCTCCACCCGCATGCAACAATGGAAGAATGACTAAAATTTCGTGGAGGCACCATTTTATACTGTTCTGTCCAGTTAATCCGCACCTGCGGACCCGCACCTGCGGTCCCACGTACGCACCTGCGAAAACCCACTAACAGTCCAATTCTCACACCTGCGATCCTTTTCCGCACCTGCGGCTTCGTAGGTGCGGCCAACTCTTCGCACCTGCGGACTCCTCCTGCCTAGCGTCTTTTCGCACCTATGCATGGACCTTTGCACCTGCGGCTGCCCATCCGCAGGTGTGGCCACACCACCAGCTATTTGCTGCAAATTTCCTAAGTACAAACCTCCGCCAACCATCCAAAATCAATCCCGAGCCCTCCGGGGCCCTAACCAAACATACCAACACACTCCATAGCATCATTCAAACTTAGTCGAGCCTTCGAGACACCAAAAACAACACGAAAACACCAAAACTACATCAAATTCAAACCTATGAGCTTTGAAACTTCTAAATTTTGCCAATGATGCCGAAACCAACCAAAACACATCCGATTGACCTGAAAATTACACACATATCCAAAATGAAATTACGAACCT
This sequence comes from Nicotiana paniculata, assembly GCA_005239505.1. Lineage (NCBI taxonomy): Eukaryota > Viridiplantae > Streptophyta > Magnoliopsida > Solanales > Solanaceae > Nicotiana > Nicotiana paniculata. The sequence goes on along the minus strand of ML342365.1, from coordinate 11,198 downwards.
GCTCCAACTGTCGGAATTCCATTCCGACCCTTATAGCCTATTTTCCACTGGCAACCGAAAATCGCCAAAAACTAACTTTCGCCAATTCAAGCCTTATTATACACCGGACATCAAAACTTCATTCCGAACACACTCCTAAGTCCCAGTCACCTCGCGAAGATATCCAATCCATAAAATCCGCATTACGAGGTCGTTTACCAATAAGTCAACTCCTAGTTTGACTTTTCAACTATTAGGCTACTTTAAGAGGCTAAGTGCCTCTGTTCTCTCCACGACCACTCCGAACCTAAACCGACCGACCCAACACGACATAAACAGGCTAAGCAATATATGATAAAGCAGAAATGGGGGAAATAGGGAAAATCTCACGAAACGACCGGCCGGGTCATTACATCCTCCCCCACTTAAACAAACGTTCATCCTCGAACGGGTCTAGAAACATACCTGGAGTCTCGAATAAGTGAGGATATATGTCCCGCATCTCCCACTCGGTCTCCCAGGTGGCATCCTCCACCGGTTTTCCTCTCCACTTAACCTTCACTGAAGTTATATCCTTAGACCTTAGCTTTCTGACCTGACGACCCAAAATAGCCATTGGCTCTACCTCATATGACATATCACCCTCGAGTTGAACCGTGCTGAAGTCTAAAGCATGAGACGGGTCACAATCACACTTCTGGAGCATCGAAACATGGAACACCGGATGAATACTCGACAAGCTGGGAGGTAAGGCAAGTCTATAAGCCACCTCCCCAATCCTCTGAAGCACCTGAAATGGCCCAATGAACCTGGGACTCAGCTTTCCCCTCTTCCCGAACCTCATAACACCCTTCATGGGTGACACCTTCAGCAGTACCTTCTCCCCAATCATGAAAGACACATCTCGGACCTTCCGGTCCGCATAACTCTTCTGCCTAGACTGCGCCGTGTGAAGCCGCTCCTGAATCAATTTCACCTTACCCAACGCATCCTGAACCAGGTCTGTGCCCAAAAGCCTAGCCTCGCCCGGCCCAAACCAACCAACCGAAGATCTGCACCTCCTACCATATAAAGCCTCATACGAAGCCATCTGGATACTCGACTGATAACTATTATTATATGCAAACTCCGCGAGTGGCAAAAACTGGTCCCATGAACCCCCAAAATCAATGACACATGCACGTAACATATCCTCCATAATCTGAATAGTAAGCTCCGACTGCCCGTCGGTCTGAGGATGAAACGTTGTGCTCGACTCGACCTGAGTACCCAACTCTCTTTGTACGGCTCTCCAAAACTGAGATGTGAACTGAGTACCTCTGTCAGAAATGATAGAAACTGGAACCCCATGCAATCAGACACTCTTCCTGATATAAATCTCAGCTAACCGCTACGAAGAATAAGTAGTACCAACCGGAATGAAGTGCGCGGACTCGGTCAGCTGATCCACTATAACCCATATAACATCAAACCTCCTCGAAGTCCGTGGGAGTCCAACTACAAAGTCCATGTTGATCCACTCCCACTTCCACTCTGGAATATCAAATCTCTGAAGTAGTCTACCTAGCCTCTGGTGCTCATACTTGACCTACTGACAATTGAGACACCGAGCCACAAACTCAACAATATCTCTCTTCATCCGCCTCCACCAATAATATTGTCTCAGATCCTGATACATCTTCGCGACACCCGGATGGATGGAATACAACGAACTATGGGCCTCAGCTAGAATCAAGTCTTGAAGCCCATCAACATTGGGCACGCAAATCTGGCCTGCATCCTCATGACCCCATCATCACCAATAACCACATCTCTGGCATCACCGCGACGGACCCTATCCTGAAGAACAAGCAAGTGTGGATCATCATACTGGCGTGCTCTGATCTGATCATAAAGAGAAGACCTGGAGGCTATACAAGCCAATAACCGTGGAGGCTCTGATAGATCCAACCTCACCAACTGACTTGCTAAATCCTGAACATCAAGTGCTAGAGGCCCGCTCTGCTACTGGAAGGTAGGATAAACTCCCCAAACTCTCCGCTCTGCGACTTAGGGCATCGGTCACTACATTGGCCTTCCCCGGATGATATAAGATAGTGAGACAATAATCCTTGAGAAGCTCCAACCACCTTCTCTGACGCAAATTCAGATCCTTCTTCTTAAGCAAATGCTGCAAACTACGGTGATTAGTGAAAATCTCACAATGCACTCCATACAAATAATGACGCCAAATCTTCAAGGCGTGAACAATAGCTGCTAGCTCAAGATCGTGCACTGAATAATTCTTCACGTGCACCTTCAACTGTCTGGACGCGTAGGCAATCACCCTACCGTCCTGCATCAAAACGGCTCCAAGGCCAGCTCTCAAGGTATCACAGTAAACTGTATAAGAACCTGAACCCGTAGGCAAAATCAATACCAGAGTTGTAGTCAAAGCTGACTTGAGCTTCTTAAAGCTCCCCTCACACTCCTCAGTCCACCTGAACTGAGCACCCTTCTGGGTCAGTCTGGTCATAGGTGCTGCAATAGATGAAAATACCTCTACGAAATGGTTGTAGTACCCTGCCAAACCAAGGAAACTGCGAATCTTAGTAGATGATGATGGTCTAGGACCACTCTACACCGCCTCTACCTTCTTCAGATCAACCTGAATACCCTTACTGGACACCACGTGCCCCAAGAATGCTACCGAATCAAGCCAGAACTCACACTTCGAAAATTTTGCATACAATCTCTTCCCTCTCAAGGTCTGAAGCACAAATCTCAAATGTTGCTCATGATCCTCCCGAGATCGGGAATACACCAAGATATCGTCAATGAACACAATGACGAAAGAATCCAGATAAGGCCGGAATACACTGTGCATCAAATGTATAAAGGATGCTGGGGCATTGGCTAGCCCGAAATGACATAACCAGAAAATCATAATGACCATATCTAGTCCTGAAAGTAGTCTTCTGGATGTCTGGCCCCTGAATCTTCAACTGATGATAGCTGGAATGCAATTCAATCTTAAAAAATACTGTGGCATCCTCCAACTGATCAAACAAGCCATATATACAAGTCAAGGGATACCGGTTCTTCAGCATAACTCTGTTTAGATGCCGATAATCAATACACATATTCATAGAACCATCCTTCTTCTTTACAAACAACACCGGTGCACCCCAAGGTCACACACTAGGCCGAATGAACCCTTTATCTAGCAGTTCCTGAAGTTGCTCCTTTAATTCCTTTAGCTCTGCTGGTGCCATACGATAAGGTGGAATAGAAATAGGCTGAGTGCCTGGCACCAGGTCGATACCAAAATCAATGTCCCTGTCGGGTGGCATGCCTGGCAGGTTTGCAGGAAACACGTCCAGAAAGTCACGGACCACAGGAACCGAATCAATAGCGGGAGTCTCAACACTGACATCCCTCACAAAATCCAGATACGATAAACACCCCTTCTCAACCATACACTGAGCCTTCAGGTAGGAAATCACCATGCTAGGCACATAATCAGAAGACCCTCTCCACTCAACCCTCGGACATCCGGGCATAGCTAAGGTCACGGTCTTAGCGTGACAATCAAGAACAACATGACACAAAGATATCCAGTCCATGCCTAATATCACATCAAAATCGACCATACTGAGTAACAATAGGTCCCCTCGGGTCTCCAGACCCCCAATGGATATCACACACGACCGATACACACGGTTCACAACAACAGTATCGCCCATCGGAGTCGTCACATGAACAGATGTAACTAAAGACTCACAGGGCATATACATAAAATGGAAAAAATATGAAGAAACATAGGAACATGTAGAACCAGGGTCAAATAAAGCCAAAACATCTCGGCAACAGGCTAATACAATACATGCGATCACTCCATCGGAGGCTATAGCACCTGGCCTGGCTGGAAAGGCATACATACGGACCTGACCTCCACCTGCTCGACCTTCCCTTCTAGGGCAACCTCTAGCTGACTGACTACCATCCCTGGCTGCCTGGTTGGGTGATGAAGTAACTGGAGCTGAAGTCAAAGTCTGGCTCCTCAGCTGAGATGGACCTCCAAGAAGATGAGGACACTGCCTCCTCATATGCCCGAACTCTCCACACTCATAACAGCTTCCTGGAGCTGGACACTGGGATTGAAATGAACCCTTGGCACCAGAATGGCCACTAGGAGAACCATGCATATAAGACCCCTGAACTGATGGTGCTCGAGCTACACTCTGGGCTGGAAGGGCGCCGAATGAAAAATGGCCTGGCTGAAAACCGCGGGGACCATGCCCCGAAGATGCACTACTATAGGTTGGGCCGCCTGATCGAGGAGGCCTGAATGAACGACCCCTGCCATGCTAAAACTGCCCCTGGAAGGAGCACCACTAGAACCACTCGATCCACGAGGCCTCTTGGCCTCCCTCTCTACCCGCTCCTGGCAGCGAACCGACTCAATATCTCGAGCAATATCAAAAACCTTCTTTAATGTAGCATCTGATACTCTCTCCCGAGTCATCAAAAGGCGGAGCTCATAAGTGAGGCCATCCACAGAACTCCTAATCCTCTCCCTATCAGTAGGGACCAACTCGGTGGCATGACGAGCCAACTCCTAAAATCGTATCTCATACTGCATCATTGATAGCTCCCCCTGACGCAGCTGCTCAAAATGCATGCGTTGCTCCTCCCTGTGAGACTGGGGTACATACTTCTCCATGAAGATAGTGGAGAACTGCTGCCAGGTGAGGGGTGCTGAACCAACAGGCCTACGCCTCTCAAAAGACTCCCACCAAGTGAAAGCAGCACCAGAGAACTGAAAAGTAGCAAATGAGACCCCACTGGTCTCCAAAATCCCAGCAGTACGCAGCATCCTCTAGCACTTATCTAGAAAACCTTGGGCATCCTTGCCCTCATCATCACTGAATGTCGGAGGCTGTAGTCTACTAAACCTCTCCAGCCTACGCTGCCCATCATCTAGCATAGCTGGGACAACGAAGTCCTGAACTGGAGCAACCGGCTGGGCTGTGACCGCCCCCAGTGTCTGCTGGCCCTGAGTAGCCTGCTCAGGTGTCCGGGAAACTGGAGTCTGGCTCTCTCCCGCGTCTTGAGAAGTAGCGGCAACTGCCTGAGAAAGGGTGGTACACACCGTCAAGATCTGAGCCAAGGTCTCCTGAAGACCTGTAATAATAATAGGCACTGTCGGTGCCTGAGCCTGTCCTGCTGGAGCATCTGTGGTGGGAACCTGATCCTAAGTAGTAGGGGGATCAACTGATACTGCCCTGGCTGCCGCACGTGCTGGCCCTACCTCTACCACGGTCTCGATCACGGCCTCGACCCCTCGTTGGTCTAGCTGGTGGCCGATCGCGCTGATCGGTGGCACGAGTCCTCACCATCTGTTAGAGAATGAAACCACAGAAGTTTAGATTTCCAGAATCAATCAAATGGCACGACAGAATTCAAGAAAAATGAGATTGTTCCTAAGGGTTCTGTAGCCTCTCGAAGATAAGTACAGACGTCTCTGTACCGATCTGCAAGACACTACTAAACCTGCTCATGATCGTTGAGTCCTATGTGACCTAGGCTCTTATACCAACTTGTCACAACCCAAAATCCTAACCGGCCGTGATATATCATGGAACTAGGCTAGCCAACCATTTCATATTATCAATATATCCCATAATTTCACCAAAATTTAGAAGATTTTAAGATATCAGAAAGAGATAAAAAAATACACACTTCCCCAAAACCTAGAGTCAACTGTCATGAGCATCTAAGACTGAAAATACAATGTACAACAGTGACTTGCTACAACAAAAGTCTGAGGTACAAAATACCAAAAGAAACTATAATCTGAGGGAAGGAAACGAGGTGAGCTGGGGACGCTGAGCAACTACCTCAATCCTCGAACAACTCCAAGCTCGTCCGGAAATCAAATAGTGGGATGGTCCGGTACCTGGATCTGGACACAGAGGTGCAGGGAGTGACGTGAGTACGCCAACTCAGTAAGTAATCAATGTACCTAAAAACTTGAGTGTAGTGACGATCCATTTAAATCATGTGAATCCATATACTGAATAATAGTGGAAATGAATAAATCAAGTCAGAAATCTACAATTCCGAATATTTCCTAAAACTCCGGTTTCCATTTAAAAAAAAATCTCGTATGAAAACTTTTGTCCAACATTTATTATCAGAGGCTCGGTGTAAAGAAGAGTGAAAACAACATTTTCATAAAATATAAGCCCCTCGAGCACAATATCACTCACAATAAAGCCTCTCGGGAAAGCCTCTCAATCACTCGTGACTCCACTATCAGTATCTTATGCTCTCACTTAACACTCGTACTTAGTAAGTAACATGAACACACACATTTGCTGCGGCGGGCAGCCCGCTCCACTACATTTATACATACATATATATTTATATTGTTGCGACGTGCAGCCCGATCCATATATATATATATATATATATATATATATATATTGTTGCGGCGTGCAGCCCGATCCATATAATAGTCGACTGCGCTCACTGGGGGTGTACAAACTCCTGGAGGGGCTCCTTCAGCCCAAGCGTTATATCTGTTGTGGCGTGCAGCCCGGTCCAATATGCATATTGTTGCGGCGTGCAGCCTGATCCATATATAACATATATTGCTGCGGCGTGCAGCCCGATCCATATATATATATATATATGTATATATATATATATTCTATACTGTTGCGGCGTGCAGCCCGACCCACATATAATATATAACACATATATTGCTACGACGTGCAGCTCGTCCCATAACTATCCTCACATACTCAGCTCTCGGCCTGACTCAGTCACCCTCACAAGCCACTTGGGCAANCCCCGAGGTTCTAAACAGGTCGGCACAAAGCCCCAAACATGGCTCACAGCCCATAAACAAGTATAAACTTCCGAAACACAGGATACCATAAGGTTTCAAATCGAATACGCAGCTTAATAGTCGCTACGGGACGGACCAAGTCACAACCCCTATCAGTGCACGCCCCTACGCTCGTCACCTAGAGTGTGTGTCACTTCATTTATCAACACAATATCAAATAGCGGGGTGTCATACCCTCAGGTTTAGAGTTACGATCGTTACTTACCCCAAAACAGCAAAAGCTACTCCGCGATGTGCTTGCCCCTCGAATATGCTCCCAAATGCTCCGAATCTAACCAAAATCAGATTAACATCATCAATACACGCTAACGGAACAAAACCCAATTGAAAGATATAAATTTTAACACAATTCTCAAAATTCGGCCAAATCCAAGCCCCGAGACCACGTCTCGAAATTCGATAAAATTTACATCACTAGAAACCTCGTCCTCCCACGATTTTACACATATCAAGAACACCACAATCATACCACAATTTCCTACCCAAATCGCCAAAAGAATTTTCCAAACCTCCTCCCATTTTTCCAAACTTTTTCTACTTTAATCCTTCAAATTACAAGACTAATCCGAACAAAATAGCAGAAACGAGTTTTATAATCCGGGAACTTACCTCCACTGAAGAACCTCGAATTCTTTCTTCAATTTGCTCTTAAACAAGCTCCACATGCATGAAACAATGGAAGAATGACTAAAACTTCGCGGAGGCACCATTTTATACTGTTCTGCCCAGTTAATCCGCACCTGCGGACCTTTCCTCGCACCTGCGGACCCACATCTACGGTCCCAGGTGCGCACCTGCGAAAACCCACTAACAGTCCAATTCTCGCACATGCGGTCCATTTTCCGCACCTACGGCTTCGCAGGTGCGGCCAACTCTTCGCACCTGCAGACTCCTCATGCCTAGACTCCACACCAGCAGCTATTTGCTGCAAATTTCCTAAGTTCAAACCTCCGCCAACCATCCGAAAGCAATCTCGATCCCCTCGGGGCCCCAACCAAACATACCAACACACCCCATAGCATCATTCAAACTTATTCGAGCCTTCGAAACACCAAAAAGAACACCAAAACACCAAAATTACATCAAATTCAAACCTATGAGCTTTGAAACTTCTAAATTTCGCCAATGATGCCGAAACCAACCAAACCACATCTGACTGACCTAAAATTTTGCACACATATCCAAAATGACATTACGAACCTGCTCCAATTGTCGGAATTCCATTCCGACCTTTATAGCCTACCTTTCCACTGTCGACCGAAAATCGCCAAAAACTAACTTTCGCAAATTCAAGCCTTATTCTACACCGGACATCAAAACTTCATTACGAACACACTCCTAAGTCCCAAATCACCTCGTCAAGCTATCCGAGCCATAAAATCCGCATTCCGAGGTCGTTTACCAATAAGTGAACTCCCAGTTTGATTTTTCAACTATTAGGCTACTTTAAGAGGCTAAGTTCCTCTATTCTCTCCACGACCCCTCCGAACCTAAACCAACCGACCCAACATGACATAAAAAGGCTAAGCAATATATGATAAAGCAGAAATGGGGGAAACAGGGCAAATCTCACGAAACAACAGGTCGGGTCGTTACACACGCGGAGATGTAAAACCTTCAGGTTGTGTCATGTACACATCCTATTCTAGGTCACCATTAAGAAAAGTTTTTTTCACATCCATTTTCCATTTTTTATAATCTTAGTATGCTTCTATAGCAAGCAAAACCCAAATTGATTTGAACATTGCCACTGGAAAGAAAGTCTCATCATAGTTGACTCCTTCTTTCTGACGGTATCCCTTAGCAACAAGACGTGATTTGTAGGTCTCCACCTTTCCGTCTGTGCCAATCTTTTTTCTTAAAAACCCATTTACAACCTATAGATATTATATCCTTCGAAGGTTCAACTAAAGTCCATACTTTATTTTCCTTCGTGGATTTCATTTCGGATTCCATGGCCTTTTGCCATCTCTTGTAGTTAGAAATTTGTATAGCCTCTTCAGTGGTCTTAGGGTCATCATCATTATGATCAACCTCATTTGATACGTCATCTTGTACTATTAGATTTAATCTAGTTGGTTGATGTTCTCGTGTACACCTTCTAAGAGGTGCTTGTACAACTTGCTCACCTTGTGTTGGATTTGGTTGTTGTTCAATTTGGTTTGGAGTTGGTTCATTAACCTATTCTTGAAGTACATTTAGTTCTTGAACTTCAACCATTGAAGATGGAAACTTCCTTTTCAACTTCAAAAGATCCAATAAAGGTTCTTCCGCTTGTGTCTCATGATCTTGATATTGTGTTGATTCATTGGTTTCTTGAACTTCATCAAGTTCTATTTCTCCACTATAATTTCCTTCTAAAAGAAATTCCCTCTCCAAAAAGGTTGCTCCTTTAGCCACAAACACTTTATGGTTAGAAAGGTGATAGAAGTAATATCCCATTGTTTCTTTAGGATACCCAATGAACCTACACTTATCAGATCTTGAGTCAAGTTTATCAGATTGCAGTCTCTTAGCATAAGCTAGACAACCCCAAACTTTAATATGCTTAAGGTTAGGCTTACGTCCTTTCGATATCTCATATGATGTTGTAAAGAATGACATAGCGGGAACTTTATTAAGTAAGTATGTTGCTGATTCCAAAGCATATCCCCATAAATATTTTGGAAGATCAGTGAACCTCATCATAGATCTCACCATATCTAATAAGGTTCTATTTCTCCTTTCAGACACACCATTATGTTGTGGTGTTCCTAGAGGTGTCCACTGTGAGAGAATCCCATTCTCATTGAGATACCTCGTATAATCTTCACTAAGATATTCTCCACCTATATCAGACCTTAGTACCTTGATACTTTTACCCGTCTGTTTCTCAACTTCATTACAGAACCTTTTGAACATTTCAAAAGATCCAGATTTGTGTTTCATAAGATACACAAATCCATATCTTGACATATCATCAGTGAAGGTGATGAAGTAACAATATCCACATCTATCTTGAATTTTCATGGGCCCACAAACATCTGTATGAATTTGTCCCAGTAATTCCGTAGCTCTTTCTCCACTTCAAGTAATTGGAGCTTTGGTCATTTTTCCTTTGAGACAAGATTAACAATATGGATATGATTCAAAATCATATTTGTCAAGGTACCCTTCCTTGTACAACTTGTTAATTATTTTCTCTCCAATATGACCAAGATTGCAATGCCAAAGGTATGTATGCTTTACTTGATAATCTTTTTTCCTCTTAAGACTTGAAACATGCATAATCGAATTAGCATTTACATTAGGTAAGACATAAACATCGTGTTGGAGATAGCCATTCACATATAAATTATCACTATATTATATAGATCAAATACCATTGCTTATAATTGTCACACCCCAAACTTGGGCCTGGACGTAACACGACACGCGGTGCTTGACTACATGCAACCGAGCGAACCAACTGGCTGGCTGAATCAATATGTGATATCGTAACATACTGAATGCGGAAGGTAAACTAACACATGCTGATATATTAAAAGTCTAAATGATATAAATCAAATGCGGAAACACTAATATAAGCCTGAAACATATATGTAGCAACATTGCTTAACCTTAAATGCTTGTGACTCCGTCTAACTGTTACTCTAGTCTATGAAGCTCTAATGAAGTACTGAAAACATTGACTGTCTGAAAATACTGAAGACTGTAAGGTAATGATAATGCCCCGAAAGAACTGGGGATAACCAAATAGCTGGTAAGAGAATCCTAGCGCTCAGAATCGTTAACCTGTAAATCATTACCTACATCATGAGATGCAGGCCATGGGAAATAAATAAACTTCGGCCAATATATATATATATATATATGTGTGTGTGTGTGTGTGTGTGCACAAACTGCGATCTCGGGCCCAAATATACGTATACATAACTGCGGCCTCAGGCCCAAAATGCATAAAGCATAAACTTCAGCCTCGGGACCAAATACAGGTGTTCAACATTCAGCAACTTAGAATCAGGAACTGAGGATCATACTGCAATACCCATACTGAAATACTGAACCATATTGAGTTACATGATACCGGAATAATGAATAGGACTAGACTGAGATGTGTATTCATAATAAGTTGATTTGTCATAACTGAAACTCATAGAATATTGAATGACTATAAAACTATGCCATCTAGAGAATAAAAGTTCTACGACTATTCATGGAACTAAGGCATAATTAATTTATGAGGAAACTAGTAATTGTCATAGTTAATGGGGCTTAAGGAGAATCATAGACATTCCCAAATGTAAAGAGTTAGCCTCACATACCTTAACTTCCTGCTCTT
>ML342364.1:0-24617 GCA_005239505.1 Nicotiana paniculata | reverse complement strand
CCTGTGGGATCGACTCTGGGCATAATACCCCAGGATTATATTTGCAACGCCCGCTTAGTCTTCAACAAGACATAGTTGAGCGTGATCAAGACATATCCAAAATGACATTACGAACCTGTTCCAACTTCCGGAATTCCATTCCGACCCCGATAGCCTATTTTTCATTGCCGACCGAAAATCACCAAAACTAACTTTCGCCAATTCAAGCCTAATTCTACACCGGGCATCACAAAAATATTCTGAACACACTCCTAAGTCCCAAATCACCTACCGAAGCTATTCGAGCTATAAAATCCGAATTCCGAGGTTGTTTCCCAATAAGTAAACTCTCAGTTGACTTTTCCAACTTTAAGGCTATCTTTTAAAGACGAAGTTACTGAATTCTTATTTAACCATTCCGATTTCAAGCATATCGACTCTAATACATCAATAATAGAATAACCAACCTATGACTAGTCAAGAATAGTAATTATAATGTAGGTTTTTTACGTAACGACAGACGGGGTCGTTACATTCTCCCCCACTTAAACATACGTTCTTCCTCGAACGTGCCTGGAGTTGTTCCAGAAACAACAAAAATTACCGTGTAACCTCCATGCACATATTTGGAGGTGATCCCATGTCACCCTGACCCATCTACGTCCGATAACACAACATAACTTAAATTTCATTATCAAATCCTGACCCATAAACCTTAAAACCAAGTTTCCACTTCTGAAATAATTTACAAGTTCAAATTTCCACTATCCCTAAAGTACATTACAACTTGTATCGAAGAAATTTCCATCACTCGAGTCATTCCCTGAATCCACCTGTGTAGGTCATAACTGATTCACCACACGAGACCCAAGCATAAGACCATACAGTCTAAAGTTCATAAGCCGCTGAATACTCTCCCAAATATCCCCAAACTAAAACCAATACAGCACCTAATCGGTAAACCAGCTAATCATTAGCAGACTCACCCACTTGGCTCAAAGCCATAGATCAAAACAACAATAACCCGCAATGCCCATACGCTATCACTGCCACAATACCACAGTGGGATTCAACTAAATCCTTCATAAGCTCATACATAACTCAAACCATTAAACATCCCATTCATGGAAGTCACAACCATCGATGCACGGCTGATACCGAGTGCTCACGTGCGCGTTTGAATACATGAAAGGAGTGCAAAGAATTACGCTTCAGGTTGAATCAATGGATTTGCACGACAAGAGTTCGAGAATCTGAGATTTTTCCTAAAGGTTCTGCATCCTTTCGAAGATAAGTACAGACTTCTCTGTACCGATCCGCAAGACTCTACTAAACCTGCTCATGACTGGTGAGACCTATTTAACCTAGCGCTCTGATACCATCTTGTCACGACTCAATTCCGGAGTCGTGATGGCGCCTGTCGTGGAACGAGACAAGCCTCCCTATTTAACTAAGCTAAATTCAATTCCCAGTAAAAATGTAATTTTTAGACGAATTTATTAATAATATCAAGAATCTGAAATTTAAAACAACATTTAAAACTAAATTTAAATCTCCAATCCCCGGATCTGGTGTCACTCAGTCATGAGATACTAAAACATAAGCAAAGAAAAGGGGAAATGGACATCATTGTCTCAAAATAAAAGCAATAAGTGGAATAAAAAAAGAGAAGGCGAGGTCGCGATTGCCAGCTGCTACCTCGACAACTCCACTGAAAATGCTGGCCGCTGCTCAATAACCACTATCGGGTCCTGGTGTACCTGGATCTGCATATAAGGTGCAGGTGGTAACGTGAGTACACCAACTCAGAAGTACCGAACCCAAACTATGGGCTGAGAAGTAGTGACGGACAAAACCTCAATTATGTTACAATAAATAATGTACACAATTTAGACATGCTAACAATTTATCAGGATGAGTAAATATGCCAAGTATGCCAGTATACTCTACATTCATCATAAAATATATGAACGAAACCAGTATGGATAAGCTCATAGTGCTCACAGCTCTCCCACAGAAGTCCACTCAGTACTATATATGGCTCTCAGGCTCAGGGAAGTTCCATCCCGGAATATGCATAAACACTGGTGACCGTAGTCACTATATACTGAGAAGAAAGGCCAATCCAGCCCCCATGGAGAAGATCCATCTCCGGAATATAACACTCGGACAATTTCCATAACCATGGGAGATCCACCCCTCTCATAAACAAATCTTCGGACAAGATGCATGCCAAGGGAAGATCCATCACTCAATATCACTTCGGACAAGATCCATGCCCAGGGAAGATCCATCCCTCATCACTTCGGACAAGATCCATGCCCAGGGATCCATCCCTCAATATCTTCGGACAAGATGCATGCCCACGGAAGATCCATCCCTCAATATCTGCGCTCACTTGGGGTGTAAAGACTCCAGAGGGGCCCTAGTGGCCCAAGCGCCATATCAAGCCAACGAAGGCATGATTTAAATATCACTGCAGTGTGCAGTCCATTCTCATAACTGTATCAATAACAGACTCTCGGCCTCACTCAGTCATTACTCTTCAGTCTCACTCACATGGATCACAAATGCCTCCATCAGCCCGAAACAATGATAAGTATGCATGTAATTAAAAATACCGAGACTGAGATATGAAATGTTATGCTATAACAGGAATGAGTATATGACATCAAATAATCACAACATGAGACAGCAATATACGACCACTCGAGGCTCAGCATTTCCGGCGTGAAGCCTAGCATTTATACTTAACATGATTTCTAACATGTTCACAATTGCCACATTAATAGATGCACAAATATCATCACAGAATAATCACCGGGGCCATGGGATAAGCCAGGCAACAAATACCCGTTGCACGCCCTGACGCCCGTCACTTGGCACGTGCGTCGCCTCATCAATGGTCATAAATCATTTAGCTCGGGGTTTCGAACCCTCAAAACCAAGTTTGAAAATGTTACTTACCTCAAAACCGGCTAAAATACTATTCCGCACTGCCTTTGCCTCTAAATCCGGCCTCTGAATGTTCCAAATCAACCAAGTTCAGATTTTTATCATCAAATTATTCTTAAGGAGTGAATCCAAATTGAAAAATATCAATTTAGCTCAAAAACCCGAATTTGGTCAAACCCGACCAGCGGACCCACGTCCCGAAATTCAGAAATTTTTATACCAAACTGTTCTTTGTCATCTCACGAGTGCGTACATATAAAGAACACTAAATTCTGAGTCCAAATGACCCCTCAAATCACCAATTTAAATATTCTAATCCCAAGCCCTAATAACCCAATTTACACTGATTTTTTCCTAATTTCCACCATAATCCCGACCTTTAATCACATATAAACGAGTTTAGAGTCCAAAAATCTTACCTTGGTGAAGAACTATCGAATTCTCTCTTCAAAACCCTTCAAAAACTTCAAACCCGGATGAAATATTGAGAAAGGTGGCTAAAATTCGCGAAGGCTGGTTTTTATACCTTCTGTCCAGTGATCTCGTACCTGCGATCACTTACTCGCGCCTGCGGCTTCGCAGGTGCGATGCTCCTTCCGCGCCTGCGATCTTTCCGCGCCTGCGATACTCTTTTTGCGCCTGCGACATCACAGGTGCGACAAATTCCTCGCACCTGTGGACCACTTCCCACTCAACCAATCTCGCACCTGCGGAGCCCAGTCCACTCTTGCGGAACCGCGCCTGCGGCTCCCTTTCCGCAGGTGCAAAAACACCAGTAACAGAACATAGCAGTGACCTAAAATCATTCCAAACTCCCCGTTAACCATCTGAAACTATCCCGAGCCCCTCGGGACCCCAACCAAATTTACCAACACATCATAAATGATTATTCAAACTTAGTTGCACTCTCAAAACACCAAAACTAACATCAAAGCACCAAATTTACATCGGATTCAAGCCTAAGAACTTTGAAATTTCTAAAATCCACCAATGTTGCCGAAACTATCCAAAACAACTCCGATTGACCTGAAATTTTGCAGACATATCCAAAATGACATTACGAACCTGTTTCAACTTACAGAATTCCATTCCGACCCCGATAGCCTATTTTTCATTTCCGATCGAAAATCACCAAAACTAACTTTCGCCAATTCAAGCCTAATTCTACACCGGGCATCACAAAAATATTCTGAACACACTCCTAAGTCCCAAATCACCTACCGAAGCTATCCGAGCTATAAAATCCACATTCCGAGGTCATTTTCCAATAAGTAAACTCTCAGTTGACTTTTTCAACTTTAAGGTTATCTTTTAAAGACTAAGTTACTGAATTCTCATTTAACCATTCCGATTTCAAGCCTATCGACTCTAATACATCAATAATAGAATAACCAACCTATGACTAGTCAAGAATAGTAACTATAATGTAGTTTTACGTAACGAGAGACCGGTTCATTACACCTTGTCAGACTTCAATTTGATTGGTCAGAAAGAGTTTGTTCTTATAATAACTCTTACCTCCCACAACTATAAATAGGGTATTCATAACCCACATAACATACCTGATGTTATAACAAGACACAAAAAAGAGCTCTTAGATCAAATACTGCAAATCCCTTCACAAGTTTCAAGCTTCAAGCAATCAAGTTAAAGTTCAAGATATTAAGTTCAAGCTCAAGAATGAAGAACAAATCAAGATTCAAGGAGTAAGAGTTCAAATCAAAGTTCGTGCTAATTGAATTCAAGATCATCGCTCGTGGAAACAAATATAGATTCAAGATCAAGCTCAGTGTCTCTTGAATTTATTTACTGTTGAAAAGAAGAATTAGAGGAATCATAGAGATTGTAACACTAAAATTGTTTAAATATTATAATTGTTGCAATATTTTCAATCTCGATTATTTTTTGACGCAATTTTATTGTTTATAAACAACTTCTATTAGAGAAAGCCAATTAGGGGAACACAAACTAAGCTAGTACCTGGACATAAATTGGTTAAAATTTGAACAAAGATGTTTTTGAAGTTGTGTTTGGATATACATTTTATTTGAAGAAAAGTTGAAGTTCTGTGAGTGAAAAAACAAATTTGACTCAAAAACTGCCTTAAACTAATTTTTGGGAACTTGATTTTTTTTTTTAAAAAAAGTGATCATGTTCCATGAACAAACAATGTTTTCAATTTTTTTTTTTTTTTGGAAAAAAATAGCCAAAATCTATAGCCAAACATGAGGTAATAGTCCTCGACAAATATACCTCAATCTAGATTAGTTATTTTCGCCTGATAAATCATCTATATGTATGGGTTTTCATCTGTTCCAAGAACGCTCAAATATTTTCCACATTCATTTAATGTAGGCAGAATACATCAGCAACCCCTTAAAAGTTGTCCGCACTTTTTGGCACTACATCTTAAGTCCGTTCTATTTGAACACTTCAACCACACCTCGAATGTGTCATTTAAACACATTTCGATGATGTGGCTTAGTGTGTGTCCCCCCCCCCCCTTAGAGAGCATGGGATGCTATTGTTATGGGTCCTAAAGAATAAATAAATATCAATAGAGAAAAAATTAAATAAAAACAAAATAACTTTCTTTCTCTCATCTCTCCATCTTCTCATTCCACTATCTCATTTCAATTAACACCATGTGAGCTTTACCAAGCTTCACTGTTAACACCCAAAACAACTACGTCCATCAATCCCTTTAAGTCTTTAAACGAGCAGCCTCAACAACTACGTCCAACAACCACTTTAAAATTTTCGGCAAAATTTTATTTTTTCCAGCAAAGTTTTGTTTTTCTCATCATTAACGAAATTAAACTTTGTGACTTGAATCTGAAGAAAAATAAGATCGACATCTCAAAAAAGGGCGAGACTTTGTTATCCCAGTGAATTTTCGTGAATCAAAAGAAGGAGAAAATCAGAATAGATTTTGAACCCAAAATAAATTGACATAAAATTCTCCCTTCCCCATATCTGAAAATTCTTCCTAAGGTCAGTGACAAATTCAATCAAAAAACTAGTGCGATATGGGCTGGTTTATCAAACCCCGATGAGGATTTGCCGTAATCTTCCGGGCCAAAACAGTAAACGGGCAAAACAGACATGGACTCATTGTGGGCAGTGTTGAGGGACTTGTTGTCGTGGACACAGAGATCATTTTGTAACCAAACGATGGATGCTCATCGAAGGTCTACTGCTTAGAAGTCTCAGAAGGGCGAAGTGGGTTTAGAGTTAGAGAATCCTGAAGTAGGTTAGTAGAGAAAGTGGACTTGAAGTTGGATTTTGTGGGAGGAGGGAGAGAAGCTGAAGCTGAAAGAGATAGGTTAGAGAGAGATGAAATTTTTTTTTCATCTCTTTTTTCAATTAATTAATTCAAGTTAAATCCTTGTGTCTCTTTTTTATTATTCATTGCGGCGCGTGAATTACACGCATTGTTTATGTTTGGATGCTTATGAATTTTGTGTTTAAATGACACATTCAAGGTGTGGTTGGAGTGTTCAAATGAAACAAACTTAAGATGGAGTGTCAAAGTGAAAAGTAAGGACAAATTTAAGGGGCTGCCGATGCATTTGGCCTTTAATGTATTTGATCATAAGTTATCGTACAATGACTCAATTTATTGCAGTATATGCTCCTTCTTTATCTGAATTTGAAATGAATAAATGTCAGAAAATTCATACAAGTGAAGTTCGGAAAATACAGAAAGATGATTAAAACAAAAGCCTAAGAGTTTGTTTGGAAAGACACCTTGGAAATGGATTTGGGTGCAATTGGATGTAATTACACAACTTGGCATGTTTGTTTGGCCAAGTAATTACTTGGTCAGCATGAAATTGGGTGTAATTGGAAGGGTATAATTACCAAAAATAATTCTCAAGAGGGAGGTGAGAACTAGTGATAATTACACTATGTAATTACAAGGTTGATTTTTAGTTTCTTTCATTTTTGTTCTTATTTTAGTTTATTTTATTTATAATTTTTTTTCTATTTTTTTATTTTATTTTTACCTTTTAATTTCTTTTGAAATTTTAAAATATATTTTTCTTTGTACATTATTTATCTTTTATTTCTCTACCTTTACTTCTTGTGATTTCATGTAATGGCTATATATTTTACTTTTTATTTATTTTATTATTCTAAACCTCCTAATATTAGAAATAATGAGTCATTAACAAACTTGGCATATAATGAATAATGCAATTAAAGTGGAATTTCATTGTGAATGTGGTCATAAACTTATTATGTTTCCTAATCTTAAGTTGTGGTGGAACTTACTATTATTATGTTGGAATTTCACATATGTTAAACTATTTTTCTTATTTGAATTTTCAAATTGTGTTATATTCATGGTTCCAATTTACTTGTTTTAGTAGTGTTGGCTTATATCGCATGTTGTTCATTTTTTAGTTTGAATTGATAGATTAGTTTTGTCAAATATTTTAATAATGTTATGAAATTATATTTATAAATATTAATTTATCTTATCAAACACAAATTCCATGATGTTCTTACAAAACATATATTTTTTGTTTTTGTAAGTATCTAAACTAAATTTTAATAATTTGAAAAATATATATAAATTATTTTTACGATATTAGTTATAAATATATGATTACTAACTAATGTATAAAAAGTATACATCTTAAATACCAAATATAATATCACTTATACTTATAACATTTATAGTCATATATTTATTATATTAACTTTTAAGTTTTGATAATTACTTCATTTAAAATTCAATCTAACTGTGTAATTACACTTGTTCAACCAAATAGTAAACTTGTAATTATATTGTAATTACACTATGACAAACAAACTTGTCACGATGTGGAACTTCCACTGTCAGGACCGTGATAGCGCCTAACATTACACTTGCTAGGAAAACCAACATTAGAGGTTATTTAGCCAATTCTTTACCTTTAGGTGATTACCAGTAAACAAGCCATAAATAAATCGAAATAAATGTGAAATTTTATAAATAATAACTTTAACTACATATTATTCCTACCCAGAATCCGGAATCACAACTCACGAGCATACTAAGATTTTACTACAAGTATTTTCCCGGAAGAAAATACAACTATTTGTGAAATAAGAAAAAGAACACTAAGTATGGGGGTATAGAAGGGGACGCTAGGTCCTGCGGATGCCAATAGGACTACCTCGGGTCTCCTAGCTGTGAAGTCTACAATCAACTTCTCAATCAGCCACAACCTGCTCCAAAATATGCACAAAAAGTGCAGAGTATAGTATTAGTACAACCGACCTCATGTACTGTTAAGTGCAAAGCCTAACCTCGACGAAGGAGTGACGAGGCTACGGAGGGACACACACAATATAATTTGCATACAGTAAGTAATAAAAGCGGAAAGGAAAACAAAATGAAGTAAAGCAGTAACTTGCAAGAAGTAAATTCAGTACCTAACATATTTCATCAATGTTCAACTATAACCAATCCTTAAGTACAATTAAAAACTACCATACAACTAACACAATCAAAGAAAAGCATAAATATATAGGTTGTTGCGGCGCGCAACCCAATCCCACCGTACGTATCATATTCCTCCCTTATTTCTCCTTAATAACATAAACAACAGAATATAAATAAAAGTGTTGCGGCGTGCAACCCGATCCCACCATATCAGTATCAATTACTCAGTAAGTACGGGAATTTCACAAATTCAACACAAAACCCCTCACAATTCTTAACTTCAAAACAAAGTAAATTGGAAACTTATACTCTATTAAATCTTACACAAGTAATACTACTCAGGGAGACCAATCCAGAATATATCATTAAAAGCACCAATGAAACAACTTAAACATATAAAAGGAGACAATGAAGCTGCGAGATAACTAATACAATGAAGCAAAAATGAAAATACAAGTAAAGAATATAACAATTAAGGCAGGGAAGGAGACAATATAAGAGGAACGGGAAAGAAATAGACAAGACAGATAAATTGGCGGCACATAGGTACTCGTCACCTCACGTATACCCCACTCACATGATTTTCATATAGCAATCAAGGCAAGGGTTCCTAAACCTTCAAGTCAAAGTTAGGCACAATACTTACCTCCCTCCAGAAGCCTCTCAATGCTTAATTACCGCTTTTCCTCTAGAATCTACCTCCAAACCACTCATATCTAGCCACAATTAAATTAATAACTTCAAATATTTCTAAAGGAATCAATTATAATGCATAATTTTAGATTTCTCAAACTTTTCTCAAAAAGTCAAAAATCGAGCCCGGACCTGCTTGGTCAAAACTCGAGGTTCGGACCAAAATCCATTCACCCCGAGCCCGATTATGCCATTAGTTTTGAAATTGGACTTTAATTTGAGGTCTAAATCCCAATTTCCCAAAAATCCCTAATTCTACCCAAACCCCCAGTTTCTACCAGGGAATCCTATATTTTAGGTTGGAAATTCATGAAATATGATGGGAAATTAAAAGAAAGTGGGTTAGGATCAATTACCAAAGTTTTGGGGAAGAATTTATCTTGGAGAAATCGCCTGTAGGGTTCTAGGATTTGAAAATTTTAAGAATGGGAGAAAAATCCCGTCTAAGTCACTTTTATACAGCTACAGATGTCGCATTTGCGAACTGAGCTTCGCAATTGCGAAGGAGCCATCGCAATTGTGAATCCCTTCACAATTCTGCTGACTTCATAAATGAAAAGATAAGTTCGCAAATGCGACCTTGAATCTTCAGAAATGCGACTCTGTTATTGCATTTACGATCACTGCCCTTCCCAGACTCGCTTCGCAAATGCGAAGGAAAACTCGCAAATGCGAAAACTGTTGGCCCAACTTCTCTTTACATTTGCGATGTGAAGCTCACAAATGCGAAACCTGAAGGGTATGCAATTGCGATGCCTGATCTCTCAAATGTGAGATCAGAGGCCTGCACCAGATCAGATGCACCAACAATGTTCTAAGTCCCCATTTTCACTCTGTGGCTTATCCGAAACTCACCCAAGCCCTCGGGGCTCTAAACCAAAAGTGCACACAAGTCTAAAAATATCATACGAACTTGCTCGCGTGATCGAATCACCAAAATAACACCTAGAACTACGAATTTAACCCCAAATCACATGAAATTTTCAAGAACACTTTGAAATTCTTATTTTCACAACCGGACGTCCAAATCACGTCAAATCAATTTCGTTTTGCATAAAATTTCAAAGACAAGTCATAATTATGGTATTGGACATATACTGGGTCCCGAAACCAAAATACGGACCTGTTATCAAAAAAGTCAAACTTTGGTCAAACATTTTAGTTTCATTAAGCTTTCAGCTTTTAAATTTCGACATAGTTTGATATCTCGGGCTAGGGACTTCCGATTTCATTTTCGAGCTTGCACCCAAGTCCCAAATCACGATACGGACCCAACGGGACTGTCAAAACACGAATCCGTGTCCATTTATCAAAAATATTGATCGAAGTCAACTCAAATAAAGTTTTTAGGCAAAATTTCTTATTTTTTACCAGTTTTTAACATAAAATCTTTCTAGAAAGACACTCGGTCTACGCACGCAAATCAAGAAAGTCTAAAACATGACTTCTAAAGGTTTCAGATCAGAGAATTAGGTTTAATTAATAAGATGACCTATTGGGTCATCACATTCTCCACTTCTAAAACAATTGTTCGTCCTCGAATGGACATAGAAAAGTACCTAGATTGGTGAATAGGTGGGGAAATCTACTCTGCATGTTCGAGTCGGACTCCCAAGTAGCTGCCTCGACGGGCTAACCTCTCCGCTGTACTCGGATTGAAGGATAACTCTTCGATCTCAACTAACGAACCTTCCGTGCTAGAATAGCCACCAACTCCTCCTCATAAGTCAAATCCTTGCCCAACTGGACATAGCTTAAATCTAACACGTGGGACGGATCGCCGTGATACTTCCGGAGCATGGACACATGGAATACCGGATGAACTGCTGACAACCTTGGAGGCTACGAAAGCTTGTAAGCCACCTCTGTCACTCTCTCGAGAGAATCTCAAAAGGTCTGATGTATCTAGGGCTTAGCTTGCCCTTTTTTCCAAACCTCATAACACCCTTCATGGGTGATACCCGAAGTACCATCCTCTCCCCGACCATGAATGCAACATCACGAACTCTACTGTCGGCATAACTCTTCTGCCTGGACTGACCTATGCTAAATCAATCCTGTATAATATTGACCTTATCCAAGGCATCATGTACTAGATCTGTACCCAATAACCGAGCCTCCACCGACTCAAACTACCCAACTGGCGACCGACACAGCCTACAATATAATGCCTCATAGGGAGCCATCTGGATGTTCGACTGGTAGTTGTTGTTGTAGGCGAACTATGCAAGGGGAAAGAGTGAATCCCACGATCCTCCGAAATCTATGACACATGCGCAGAGCATATCCTCCAAGATCTGAATAGTGCGCTCGGACTGTCCGTCCGTCTGAGGATGAAACACTATGCTAAACTCAACCCGCGTTCCCAACTCATGCTGTACTGCTCTCCAGAAGTGCGAAGTGAACTGCGTACCACGATCAGAAATGATAGACACGGGTACACCATGAAGACGGACGATCTCACGAATGTAAATCTCTGCCAACCGCTCCGACGAATAGGTAACTGCCGCAGGAATGAAGTGTGCTGACTTATTCAGCCCATCCACAATAACCCAATCGGCATCGAACTTCCTCTGAGTCCGTGGGAGTCCAACAACAAAATCCATAGTGATATGCTCCCACTTCCACTCAAGAATATCTATCCGCTATAGCAAACCACCGTCTCTGATGCTCATACTTCACCTGTTGACAATTAAGGCACCGAGCTACATAAGCAACTATATCCTTCTTCATCCTCCTCCACTAATAATGCTGCCGCAAGATCTGATATATCTTTGCGGTGCCCGGGTGAATAGAATACCAGGAACTGTAGGCCTCCTCAAGAATCAACTCACGAAGCCCATCAACATTAGGCACACAAACACGACCCTGCATCCTCAAGACTTCATCATCTCCAACAGTAAACTGCTTGGAACCATTGTGCCGCACTATATCCCTAAGGACCAACAAGTAAGGTTCGTCATACTGTCGATCTTTGATATGCTCAAACAAAGAAGACTGAGCGACTGTGCAAGCTAGAACACGGTTGGGATATGAAATATCCAACCTCACAAACTGGTTGGCCAAAGTCTAAACATCTGATGCTAGCGGCATCTCACCAACTGGAATGAACGCAAGGCTGCCCATTCTCGCTGCCTTCCTACTCAATGCGTCGGCCACCATATTAGCCTTCCAAGGATGTTACAGGATGGTGATATCAGTCTTTGAATATCTCCAACCACCTCCTCTGCCTCAAATTGAGATCTTTTTTCTTGAACAAGTACTGAAGGCTACGGTGATCCATGAAAACCTCACACGACACACCATAAAGATAATGCCTCCAAATCTTCAGTGCGTGAACAATGGCTACCAACTCTCAGTCATAGACATGGTAATTCTTCTCATTAACCTTCAACTGCCGAGATGCATACGCAATCACCTTGCCCTCCTACATCAATACTGCACCGAGTCCAACACGAGAAGCATCACAATATACCGTGTACGATCCTAAACATGTGGGCGAAACCAACACCAACGTTGTAGTCAAAGCGGTCTTGAGCTTCTGAAAGCTCGTCTCACACTCGTCTGACCATCTGAACAGGGAACCCTTCTGGGTCAACCTGTTCAACATGGATACTATAGATGAAAACACTTCCACAAATCGACGGTAATAGCCGCAAATCCCAAGAAGCTCCTGATTTCTGTAGCTGAAGTAGGTCTAGGCCAGTTCTGGACTGCCTCAATCTTCTTAGGATCTACCTGAATTCCCTCTGCTGATATAACGTGGCCCAAGAAAGTGATTGAATCCAACCAAGACTCGCACTTTGAAAATTCAGCATACAATTGGCTGTCTCTCAGAGTCTGAAGCACAATCCTTAGGTGTTGCTCATGCTCCTCCCGACTGCGGGAGTATAACAGATGTTGTCAATAAACACAATCACAAAGGATTCCAAATAAGGCTTGAACACTCGGTTCATCAAATCCATGAATGATGCTGGGGCATTGGTCAACCCAAAGGACATCACCAGAAACTCATAGTGCCCATACCGCGTCCGAAAAGCTGTCTTAGGGACATCGGATGCCCTAATCCTCAACTTATGGTAGTGAGATCTCAAATCAATCTTCAAAAACACCTTGGCACCCTGAAGCTGATCAAATAAATCATCAATCCTCGGCAATGGATACTTGTTCTTGATGGTGACTTTTTTCAACTATCGATAACCTATACACATCCTCATTGACCTATCCTCTTTCTTCACAAACAACACCGGTGCACCTCAGGGCGAGACACTAGGTCTAATAAAGCACTTATCAAGCTAATCCTGTAACTGTTCCTTAAATTCCTTCAACTCTGGTTGGGCCATCCGGTATGGCGAAATGGAAATGGGCTGAGTGCTCGGAGCCAAATCAATACAGAAATCAATATCCTTGTTGGGTGGCATGCCTGGCAGGTCTGCAGGAGATACCTGTGAAAGCTCGTGAACAACATGCACAGAATCCATAGAAGGAACCTCCACACTAGAATCACAAACATAAGCCAAATAAGCCAAATAAACCAAACACCCCTTCTCAAACATACACCGAGCTTTCATATAAGAGATAACCTTGCTGGTAGAATGGCCAGGAGTCGCTCTCTACTCTAATCGAGGCAACCCCGGGAAGGCTAACATCATTGTCTTGGCGTGAAAGTCCAATATAGCATGATAAGGTGACAACCAATCCATTCCCAATATAACATCAAAATTAACCATATTGAGGAGTAGAAGATCTACACTAGTCTCAAGACCCCCAGTAGTGACCACACACGAACTATAAACACGATATACAACAATAGCACCCCCACAGGTTCGGACGCATATACAAGGGCACTCAAAGAATCATGAGGCACACCCAAATGTGAAGGAAAATAAGATAACACATAGGAGTAAGTAGACCCCGGATCAAATGGAACCGAAGCATCTCTACTGCAAACTGAACATCACCTGTAATAACAACATCGGATGACTCAGCCTCAGGCTTGGCTGGAAAATCATAACATCGGGGATGGGCCCCACCGCCATGAACCATATCCCTAGGACGGCCTCTAGCTGGCGGGCCTCCACCTCTAAAGACCTGACCTCTACCTCTAACAGTGTGGCCCCTACCTCTGGCTGCCTGACCCCTGCCTCTGGCTGGCTGAGCAGGCGGTGCAGAAACTTGTGCTGGAACCATGGCACAGGAACTCTGATGCTGTGGCGGAACACCCAATAATCTCGGAAAAGTCCTATGATATACCCATAACCACCACACTCGAAACATCCATCCTAATACTGTGGTTGTGGAAACTGAGACTGACTCAAACGAGCCGTTTGACCACAGTAATAACTCTGAATAGGAGGTGCACTGATAGGAGCTGATGGTGCACTATAGGTTGGCTGCCCAGAAGAAGGCCCATAAGGACCACGACTCCCCGAAGCACTGTGGGATGCCTAAACCGCTGAATGAAACGGCCTGGGAGGATGGCCTCTACCAAAAGTACCGCTGCCTCCAAACGAGGCACCGCTGAACCCACCGGAATGGCGGGGTCTCTTGTCTGACCCCTGATTTCCCTCTCCAAGAACCTTCTTGACTCACCTGGCGACATTGGCAGCCACCTGAAAAGAAATCTCACTCCCAGTCTCTTTAGCCATCTGCAATCTAATAGGTTGAGCAAGTTCCTTAATAAACCTCCTCACCCTCTCTCTCTCGGTAGGAAGCAGAAGAAGAGCATGACAGGACAAATCTACAAAACGGGTCTCATACTGAGTAATAGTCATATTGCCCTGCTGAAGACGCTCAAACTGACGACGGTTCTCCTTTCTCAAGGTAATAAGAAGAAACTTCTCTAAGAAGAGATGAGTGAACTGGTCCCAAGTAAGAGCAGGCGACACAGCTAGTCTGGTCAACAAATACCCTCCACCATTTCTTGGCGGATCAGTCATCTGAAAAGAAGCAAAGCTGACCTCATTGGTCTCCAATATACCCATGTTCCGAAGAACCTCATGACAACTATCAAGATACTCCTGGGGATCCTTCAAAGTAGCACCACTGAAATGGACGGGAAAGAGCTTGGTATACCTATCCAATCTCCACAAAGCCTTAGAAGACATAGGTGACCCATCACGGTCTGTGCCGAATCAACCGGTTGAAATACTCCGACTGGATGGGCTACTGGAGTCTGAAACTGAGGAGCCATCTGCTGTGAAGTGTGAGTAGCAGAAGTCTGGGGTCCTTCTCCAACCTGCGATATGGTCGATGCCATGGGAAATGCGCCAGTCTGGGCCACACTCTCCATAAAGCCCACCAAACAGACCAAAGAATCCTGAAGCACTGGGGTGGCAATGAACCCCTCCGAGGCCTGAGCTGGCCCGGCAGGAATAGTCTAAGTTGAAACCTCCTCGTCGAACTCTACCTGAGGCTATACTATTGGGGCTGTTGCTCGAGCTCTAGACTGAGCCCTGCCCCTGCCTCGACCTCGACCTCTGCCTGTCGTAGGAGTTGCTGCTGCAGGCTCTGACTGCTGCTCAGTTGAAGAAGTGGTATGCGTTCTCGCCAACTGCGAGAGAATACGAGTAGGAGAGTTCAATCAGTATCGAGGAAACAAAGTCCCACGACAGAGATGAATAAAAGTAAAATTTGTTCCTAAACTTTATATCCTCTAGGAAATAAGTACAGACGTCTCCGTATCGATCCACCAGACTCTACTAAGCGAACGTTAGAGGATATTTAGCCAATTCTTTACCTTTAGGTTATTACCAGTAAACAAGCCACAAATAAATCGAAATAAACGTGAAATTTCATAAATAACAACTTTAACTACATACTATTACTACCTAGAATTCGGAATCACAACTAACGAGCATACTAAGATTTTACTACAAGTATTTGCCTGAAAAAAATACAACTATTTGTGAAATAAGAAAAAAAACAGTAAGTATATGGGTATAGAAGGGGACCTAGGGCATGCAGATGCCAACAGGACTACCTTGGGTCTCCTAGCTGTGAAGTCTATACCCAACCTCTCGATCAGCCACAACCTGCTACAAAGTTTGCATAGAAAGTGAAGAGTGCAGTATTAGTACAACCGATCCCATGTACTGGTAAATGTTGAGCCTAACCTTGACGAAGGAGTGACGAGGCTACGGCGGGGCACACACAATATAATCTGTATATAGTAAGTAATAAAAGCGGAAAGGAAGACGGAATGAAGTAAAGCAGTAACTTACAAGAAGTAAATTCAGTACCTAACGTATTGCATCAATGTTCGGTTATAACCAATCCTTAAGTCCAATTCAAAACTATTGTACAACTAACACATTCAAAGAAAAGCATAAACATATAGGTTGTTGTGGCGCGCAACCTGATCCTATTGTACATATCATAATCCTCCCTTATTTTCCCTCAATAACATAAATAACAGAATATAAATAAAAGTGTTGTGGCGTGCAACCCGATCCCACCATATCACAATAATCACAATTATAGTTCACCCTTATTTCACCACAATCCACCCTTATTTCACCTGTTGCGGCATGCAACCGGATCCCACCGTATAATATCAATTCACCCTTATTCCTCCTCAATATACCACCCTTATTCCACTTGTTCGGCGCGCAACCCGATCCCACCATATCAGTATCAATTACTCAGTAAGTATAGAAATTTCACAAATTCAACACAAAACCCCTCACAATTCTTAAACTTCAAAAGAAAGTAAATGGGAAACTTATACTCTATAAAAACTTACACAAGTAATACTACTCAGCGAGACCAATCCAGAATATATCACTAAAAGCACCAATGAAACAACTTAAGCATATAAAAGGAGACAATGAAGCTACAGGATAACTAATACCTTCAACAAAGAGAAACAATGTCTAACAAGTAGCAATTAGGCATGGAAATACAAGTACAACATGTAACAATTAAGGCAGGGAAGGAGACAATATAAGAGGAACGGGAAAGAAACATGAAAGAACAGATAAATTGGCGGCGCATAAGTATTTGTCACCTCACATATACGCCGTTCACATGCTTTTCATATAGCAATCAAGGCAAGGGTTCCTAAACCCTCAAGTCAAAGTTAGGCACAACCCTTACCTCGCTCCACAAGCCTCTCAATGCTCAATTACCTCTTTTCCTCTAGAATCCACCTCCAAACCACTCTTATCTAGACACAATTAACTTAATAAAATCAAATATTGCTAAAGGAATCAATTACAATGCATAATTTTAGATTTTCCAAACTTTTCCAAAAAAGTCAAAAATCGACCCCCGGCCTGTGAGTCAAAACTTGAGCTTCGGACCAAAATCCATTCACCTCCGAGCCCGATTATGCCATTAGTTTTGAAATCCGACTTCAATTTGAGGTCTAAGTCCCAATTTTAAAAAAATTCCTAATTGTATCCAAACCCCCAATTTCTACTATGGAATCCTAGATTTTAGGTTGGAAATACATGAAATGTGATGGAAAATTAAAAGAAAGTGGGTTAGGATCACTTACCAAAGTTTTGGGGAAGAAATGGTCTTGGAGAAATCGCATCTAGGGTTCTAGGATTTGAAAATTTTAAAAATGGGAGAAAAATCTCGTTTAAGTCACTTTTACACAGCTGCAGATGTCATATTTGCGACCTGTGCTTCGCAAATGCGAAGCCCTTCACACTTCTGCTGCCTTCGGAAATGCAACCTTGAATCTTTGCAAATGCGACTGAATGATCGCATTTGCAATCACTGCCCTTCCCATACTCTCTTCACAAATGTGAAGGAAAACTCGCAAATGTGAAAACTGTTGGCCCAACTTCTCTTCACATTTGCGATGAGAAGCTTGCAAATGCGAAACCTGCAGGGTCCGCAATTGCGATTCCTGATCTCGCAAATACGAGATCAGAGGCGTGCACCAGATTAGATGCACCAGCGATGTTCTAAGTCCCAATTTTCACTCTATAGCCTATCCGAAACTCACCCGAGCCCTCGGGGCTCTAAATAAAAAGTGCACACAAGTCAAAAAACATCATACGAACTTGCTCGCACGATCAAATCACCAAAATAACACCTAGAACTACGAATTTAAGCCCAAATCACATGAAATTTTCAAGAACACTTAGAAATTCCTAATTTCACAACCAGACGTCCGAATCACGTCAAATCAATTCCCTTTTGCACCAAATTTCACAGACAAGTCATAACTATGATATTGGATCTATAACGGGTACCGAAACCAAAATACGGACCCTTAATCCAAAAGGCCAAACTTGGTCAAACACTTCAATTGCATTAAGCTTTCAACTGTTAAATTTCGACATAGTCCAATATCTCGGGCTAGGAATTTTTGATTTCGATTTCGGGCATACGCCCAAGTCTCACATCACGATACGGACCCAGGGGACCGTCAAACTATGAATCTGGCTCCGTTTACCAAAAAATTGACCGAAATCAACTCAAATAAATTTTTAGACAAAATTTCTTATTTTTTACCAGTTTTAACATAAAAGGTTTTCGGAAAGATATCCGGACTGTGCACGAAAATCGAAAAAGGCTAAACATGACTTCTAAAGATTTCAGATCACAGAATTAGGTTTAAATTATAAGATGACCTATCGGGTCATCACACAAACAGGTCGTCGTAATTACACAACTGTATAATTACTAGGTTGTATAATTACTGCCCTATTAATTATATCGATTCCAATTCTCTGATGGCTTTCCAAACAAATGCCTAAGGAAAATAAGGCCAGAGAAATAAATAATTGGGGTGGACGTAGCAGTTAGGGTGGGTGGTTTTCCATGTCTGGGGCATAATAAATAGCCCTTTCAGATATAGACACACCACATTTCTACATCTTTATTTGCCATCTCTTTCGCCATTAATATGACCATTTGGCACTATCTGATCCACTTCCTTCTTTTATTTTTTTAGATCTGAACACTTTGATTCAGTTTTGTACCTATATGTCAATAATAAGCTCTAACGACATTTACAGCACCCAACAAAAACAAGGGGTACAAAAATCAACATATCAGATGATATATCAAGAATTTTAGTGCACGTAATTAAGGGCGTGGCTTAGAAGTTTAATCATTGAACAATGAGAAATAGGAGGGGTGAGGCTNCGCTCGCTCGCTCTAACGCTCGTTTAGTAGACAGCGAGTGGAGTGCATAAGCCCCTTTAGAGATAGGGGTGAGTACTACACGAGCTCGTAAGTAAAGTACGGAACGAGCCTTGTCTACGAACCTTAAAAATTTATTAAAAAATAATTCAGTGAACCATGGAAGATCAAATTTCAAATTTCAATAGAGATAAGAAAATATATTTATTTTCATTCATTTAAGCTTTGATGGATAAAGGTACTCATCATATGTGTTGGTAAAAGATAATAGTTGCTCGATATATTAATTAATGTATGCATGTGCTGGCCCAAACACTACTATTTAATAAAAACATATACCATGAATGAGTAAGATATTCATTAAAATATATTAATCAAAAGAGAAAAATGTTTGGAAGGAAAAATCAGTCAAACTATAATTTTTTTCAATTAAAGAAAATAGATTAAAATAATTGTTACAGAAAAGTTAAAATAAAAAAAGTAAGCGCAGTATCACAAACCATAAGGGAAGTCAATGTAAGGAGAAAAAGCTGAAGGAAGGTCTGAAATTCTCTCTCTTATTAGTTTGATAATTGCTTAGCGAGTTGTTTTTCCGAATGGTACAACCTTGCTATGTATTTAGGCTTTAATAGATAGGGGCATAGGGCAAAGATCATTTTTAACTCGCGATCGAAACTATTTAGATTCGATAGTCGTAAAAGTGTATAAAATTTAATTTTATATATATATATATATATCCAAAATTATATTTTTTGATTATTATTTTGAGAGCGACTATACAATAACATTTTATGTAATAAATAACCTGAATAAATTGCATTCCAACAATGATATTTTCAATTGATAGGACGACAATATCCTAAACCAAATTAGCTACTGTAATTGTAGATTCATTCAATTCCTTAGATATAGGAAAATGACAGTACCTACACCTAGATATCAAATTGTGAAGAGCGTCAACGTGAGTTTTAATAAATAATTATATCGTGAGATTGCAATAAAATGAAATGGACAATAACTTTAAACTTAAAAAGGGATGTTTCTGTTTTATGTTTTGCAAATACATGGAATAAAAACAAGACCAAATTGTTTTGTCATCCATAAATGCCACCTAAGTTTGCCAGACTATTTTTTTTATTGAAATATATATGGACCATAAAGTACTCGTAGCTTCATTAGATTTACTAAATTATCTGAGATTCAACCAATTGTATTATCAAAGTTTTATTCATAATTAGCTTTTCCAAGCAAACATTTACCAGCACATAAGGTAGTATACATTTGAAATCAAGTAATACCATTTGTCCACTTTTTATCGATTTCCCACATTTATCCCCTAATTTGTGTCTGTCAGTCTCAAACCTTAGTTTATGAAATAACGATTACCCAAGATTAAAACCCATACCATCAATTAGAGGTGGCAAACGGACGGACGGGTCGGATCGGATCAGATCGGATATGAGCAGATCAAAAATGGATAATGCAAAACTGAATAAAATATCCGACCTAATTCATATTTAATGTGGATAGAAAATGGATTAATCGGCGGATAATATGGGTATTCATATTATCCATAGCTTTTTGAAAATGATCACTTTTGGGAGAATTTCTTATCTCCCAAACTTGAGGAACCCCAATTTGAGTATTTGCAAATAAAAAGTTAAACCCATTGGCTATTTATTTTTTACGAGGATAATATGAATCTTATTCATATTTGACCTACTTTTAAAAAATTTATTATTCAACATATTTTTAATGGATACTACGAATGAATAACTATTTTTTAATCCATTTTGGCACCACTACCTTCCACGCATTCTCTCCCCTCCCCTCCACAGCATGGACATGACCGGATAAATGGACAATATAACATGGGTGTCCATTATCGAATGAACAAAAAATAGAAATGCATTTAACACTACTACCCTGATAAAAAGATAAACCTTAGCTTGGGCCAAACTCTTCCGAAAATACTAGTTCTTGAGATGAATTTTTCAAAACCATATAATATTAATGGTAACACATAATGTTTAACCCAAAAAATAATTTTCAAGGTCAAAGCAATAAATTTTACATGACGGGCCACAAGCAACCGAATTCGATTCGAATGATATAAATGTTCGTTAATATAACATGAGAGAGAAGTAAAAAATAAATTCAATGACAAATAATATAATAAATGAGAGAATAAATAACTCTTATTAGATGATCCTTGATAGGATGATGAGCCGAACATAGTTTGAAGAGTCGAACTATGGCTAACTTGAGAGTAAAATGCTATGAATTACAATGTATAGAAGTGTAGAGAAAAAAAATAGATGATTACAATGATGGTAAAATGTCTCTATTTATAAACTAGATCTAGGTAACTATTTTTCTGGAATTATAGGTCCATTATGAGCATTTACTCAATCCACCAGTTACTTTTGGAAGTCTTGTAACAACTAAGTAAATACTGGAGTTCCGTAACTTATGAGTTAATTCTATAATGGATGGGTTAATTATGTAACTGAAGAGTCAATCACGAATCTGTAGAGTCAATTCCGTACCTGTTTTTCACGACCAGGAATCCCAGCCTCAGGGTCATGATGGAGCCTGACATCTACTTGTTAGGCAACCCGACGTGAAATAAAAAACTAACTGATTTTAACAATTGAAGACAAAATATTAACAATGATAACGATATAAGTCTGAAGTAGAGTAAACTAACATCGAACAACGAAGTCCAAACATAACCCAGAATCTGGAATCACGAATACATGTACATCTAAAGTGCTATAAACAATGTCTGAACAAAATACGTTGTTTTGAAACTCAATAAAGTAGTAAAGATAGAAGGGAAAGGGACTTCAGGGCTGCGGACGTCGTGCAATATACCTCAAGTCTGCGACATCGACTAAATCCGAGCAAAAGCTACTGAACGCCGCTAGGACCAGCTCCGGTATCTGCACAAGAAGTGCAGAGTGTAGTATGAGTACAACTGACCCTATGTACTCTGTAAGTTTCAAGCCTAACCTCGACGAAGTAGTGACGAGGAAAAAGTCGGATGCTTACAATAACCTGTCTGCAATAATAATAACAACAGGAAAAGGAACAGGAAGCAGAAGTAAAGAAATTAACTTATGAAGTGAACTCAAACCTTAATATCAGAAAGCCCAGAATAACATGTCTCATAATCTCATATAAAAATGCCGAGGGTAACTCAACAATAACAACAAGTTTAACATACAAATCGTTGCGGCACGCGACCCGATCCCACCGTATCATCATTTATCAATTTCAAGTACCACATATATAATCTGTTGCAGCGCGTAATCTGATCCTAATATATCATCATTTATCAATGTCAAAATCCGTCCTTATTCCACCATTTCAGTTTAAAACCTTTCAGTTTCCGTTGCGGTGTGCAACCCGCTCCACAAACAATTTCAATTAACATAAATAATCTGATAGCCCATTGTACATGAATTTCTACATCAAGAGAGTAAAGTTACAAAGTAATAAAGGACCACATAATATCAAACAATGCAACAAATATTACAAAAAGAATAATAATAGGACAATTAAAACATGTGAGAATCAAAATATGCAAGTAAAACAATTAAAAGCAAGTAGAAAATAAGCATGGAGCCATGGAAGGGACAAACAATTTAGTATGAGAATAATTAAATTATAAATAAAAATTATGACATAAAATCAGGCATGTAACAATTAAAGAATGGAAAACGATAATTCATGAAATAACGAAAACATGGAAAACAAATATCTTGACGGCGTATATACACCCGTCACCACATATATACCCCACACTTAAACCATTGCTCGTCCTCGAGCAATCAAATTACACTTTATATAGATACGACCTTTTTAAACAATTCTCCTAACTTATCACACCAAGAATATTTAAAATAGACTAAGCATAAAAGCGTAACATATTCACCTCAAGATTTGACTCACAAGTACCACACATTATTCACAACTCACCCACTTACTCTAACATAGAGCTCACTAAATTATCTTTCCTTCATGAATCAAGTGCCCTCACACAACAAAAGAGAGTAGTTCCACAATATAAAATTTAAGAACACTTAGGAACTCAAGATAGAAAGAATTCACTCAGTCTCATAAATAACATTCATATGCCACAAAAGATGCACCATAGGCTTGCCTGTAGTGTACTACTCTATTAATCGAGCTTATTCAATCTAGGATCAAGTAGGACTTTATTTGGTTGTAATGTAGGCCGCGGGACAGGTATGATACATTTAGATATAACAGTGACTACACCTCCCTAAGCACTTTAATTCATATACTTTAACATTCAAACCCCATAATGATGTCAAACCAAACTCCGCCTTCACATCAATGTATTTTACCCCACACTTCCTTAAGTACAAGCACAATTACATCAAGAGTCACCACTTATCAAGGATTTTTTTTTCACAACAATACAACCTTTTTAAAAAAAAAATGTATTTAAGTGACTTTTACTTTTTCAAAACAGTGCACCTTTTAGTTTCACTCAAAAGCCAAACCAACCACCTCACACTTTAACTTTTACACAGTTCATAACACTTCAAGTGCTCATGAGAGGTTAGAAGGTTCAAATA
Source organism: Nicotiana paniculata (assembly GCA_005239505.1). NCBI lineage: Eukaryota > Viridiplantae > Streptophyta > Magnoliopsida > Solanales > Solanaceae > Nicotiana > Nicotiana paniculata. Next base: position 839 of record ML342364.1, on the reverse strand, counting down.
GATGGTTAATTCAAACAAATGGGTCAGGCTTGTAATGTGGTTGCCAAAGAAACAAGGATTATAGGCTCAAAGGGGTTAACTACGATACATAACAATTAGGCGGGTAAAATATACATATCTGGCTCAACAAAGAAACGCCTATATAACTTACAAGATTGAACAAAACTACTATTTCGCTTTGCAAACACACTGGCCAAGTTCTAGGCATCAAATGCAATGCACAGAATAACACACAAACCTCACACATACATGACACTTAACTCACTCAGGATTGGATTCATCAAGATACTCTAGTCAAAGCAGTTAAGTAAATTTAAAATTATACAATTTAAGGTACTTATACAAGAGTAAAAAACTGAGCCTAAGTGTCACAACCAAATTACTCACTATTCTAGGCATAAAAAAGTCAAGAGATATTGGTTCATTTCAAAACCCAACACAATGGATCCTATTCCTAAAAAAAAAATAAAACTAACTACACCCGCTTCAAAGAAAACCCTTGAAAAAGAACTGTGGCACAAAGAAAAACCAAGGGGGAATTGCTACACTACCTAACAAAAGAAAATCTTTGTCGCGCCCCCTTTCTTCCCTCGCCCCTCCAAAAAAGGTGCTTGGGTGCGGAAATCGGGTTCTTGACATTTCGGACAAACTCCTTTTGAAGGAAGAAGTTAAAGGAAGAGTCGCCACCTAACGATTTTTATGGTGCGTTAGGGCACCTTGAGTAGTTAACTCATGAACTAGTTTGCATTACCAGAGATTGTGTAATTTAGGACTGCAAGGCAAAAACTTGTTGGTTGATTTCCCAATGCACACGCAAGTGTACGTGGTCGACAAGTAAT
>ML342362.1:0-16792 GCA_005239505.1 Nicotiana paniculata | reverse complement strand
AACAAATAGAGTTTAATCAACCAATCAAAGCTATATTAATATCAAAATAAGTTCATCCCCCAATGGGTTCCACCAAAACCCTAGATTAAAGAATTTAGCTACTCATGCTCATCATAATCAAATCCAAAATAACTTGCATAATTAAACTACAAAGTAAGGAAGAAAAGATGTAAAAATCAATGTTTTGCTTTGCTGAGTAGTATTCCACAATCTTCTCTTGACTCTAATGGCATCTCCTTTCAAAGTTGTGTTTTTGGGTCTATTTATATGTTTGGTACAAACCCTAAACGTGTAGGAGACTTCTATTCAAACCGGGAAATACTTAAAAATCTTAAAAACTCGGATTGGGCCGGACCAGGGACCAGGCTTTATGACCCAAACGCCCGGATAAAGCCTGGCCAGGCTTGGCGTTAGGGCTCAAACGCCCCCTAAATGCCTTGTCCTACCAGGCTTTATGGCCCAAACGCTCGGATAAAGCCTGGTATGACCAGGCTTTACAGCTCAAACGCCTGGCTATAGCCCGTTTCACTCCTTTTCGTCTCTTGAGCGTATTTTCGATGTTTATGCATCCATTTTGCTCGGCTTCCATCTCCAATTCACCTACACATGAAATAGAATCCATTATGCACATACAAAGTGTATTTTTATCATTAACGCACATAAAATTTAAGGCAAATAATGCGTTAAACCATGAATTCTAGCCACACGTCAACACCCCCACACTTAAACATTTGCTCGTCCTCAAGCAATTAAACTACACCCATGAACACAACTTATTAAGCAAATCCCTTAACGCGTTATACCAAGAATTTTTAAAATAGTTTAAGCACAAAGGTTTAACATCCTCGCCTCAATAATCGATTCACAAATACCATACTTTATTCACATTTCACTAATTACTCTAACATAGAGGTCAACAACATTACCTTTCCTTCATGAATCATGTGCCCTCACCAAATCAAAGAGCTAGTTCAACACACAATGAAATTTAAGAACACTTAGGAGCTCAAGATAGAAAGAATTTACTCACTCTCAGAAATAATATTCATATGCCACAAAAGATGCACCATAGGCTTGCCCGTAGTGTACTACTCTACTAATCGAGCTCATCCAGTCTAGGATCAAGTAGGACTTTATTTGGTTGTAATGTAGGCTGCGAAACGGGTAGGATATATTTAGATATAAGAGTGACTACACCTCCCTAAGCACTTTAATACATATAATTTAACATTCAAACCCCATACGTATGTCAAACCAAAATCCTCCTTCACATCAATATTATTACCTCATACTTCTTTAAGCACAATTATATCAAGAGTCACCACTTATCAAGGAATATTTTTTTATTTTTTTTTCACAACAATACAACTATGTTTTTCCTTTTATTTTTTTTTTCCAAGTGACTCTTACTTTTTCAAAACAGTGCACCTTTCTCCTTATTTCATTAGTTTCACTCAAAATCCAAACCAACCACCCCTACACTTTAACTTTTACACAGTTCATAACAATCCAAGTGCTCATGAGAGGTTAAAAGGTTCAAATAGATAGTTAATTCAAAAAAATGGGTAAGGCTTGTAATGTGGTTGCCAAAGAAACAGGATTACAGGCTCAAAGAGGTTAACTACGATAAATAACAATTAGGCGGGTAAAATATACATAGCTGGCTCAACAAAGAAATGCCTATATCACTTCCAAGACTAAACAAAACTACTATTTCGCTTTGCAAACACACGGGGCAAGTTATAGACATCAAATGCAATGCACAAAATAACACACAAACCTCACACACATGTGGCACATAACTCACTCAGGATTGGATTCATCAAGACACTCTAGTCAAAGCAGTTAAGCAAATTTAAATTCATACAATTTAAGGTACTTATACAAGAGTCAAAAACTGAGCATAAGCGTCAGAACCAAAGTACTCGCTATTCTCAAGGAATAACAAAGTCAAGAGATATTGCTTCAATTCAAAACACAACATAATGGCTCCTCTTCCTAAAAAAAACTAACTACACCCGATTCAAACAAAACCCTTGGAAAAGAACCGTGGCACAAAGAAAAACCAAGGGGGAATTGCTACACTACCTAACAAAAGAAAATCTTTTTTTTGACTTAAATCCCTCAAGAAAATTTTCTAATAGATCCATCGTCGGGAAAAGTCCAATTTTTTTCTTCTTCAAAAAAAGAAAATTATTCAATTAAACAATCACAACTAAAATAGCATAGAAATTCACCCTGACAATCTCCTCACCACACACTTAAAATTGCGCATTGTTCCCAATGCACACTCATATATACAAGAGGGTAAAAGAAACTCCCTGATAGGCTAAAGGCCGAAGCACTAGCATCTCATGGGGTACTCAGACTTCTCCCNACGACGTGAATCACTTTCTGCCTCCACTTCGAACTTATGAATTGGACCCCAAGTTTTGATTCTACTCTATGATCATGCTCCTGGGGTAGTAGAATGAATCTGACTGGCCCAAAAAAATAATATAGTATTCTGCATTTCTTGGCCTTTGGATGAGATGTGTATTCCCGACTTTCTAGCATGAAGAATTCCAGAATGTAGGCATCTTGTTCCTTACTCCTTGACTCCTCAAGTGGCTCGAACGACTCTATTTCCATATCATCATCCAAACACAATGTGGAAAAGTGCTTGGAGTGTGGACCAATGCGCTCAACTACACAAACATTGGGATTGTCAACATCCTTAACACTAATGACACTAGAGTCAACTAAATATGTATCCTCAATATCCTTGGTTGACTCTAGTATCTCTTCTACGACATTGGAATCCTCAAAATCTAGTTCGATTGATTGTTGGTGTTCTACTCTGCCTTTCTCCTCTAGATCATCCTCGTATTTTTTTTTAAATCCTCCAGTATAATGGCAATTTCTGCAGCCAATTCATACTCATATTGGCTACTATCCACAATGTCAACTTGTTGTGCTTTACAGGGTTCAATTACTTTATTCGCTTGAGCCTCCAAGTTGTGAATATTTGCCTCGTTTGAGAAAGCTTCAACTAGTTGACTCACTTGAGCCTCCAAGTTGCGAATAGTTGCATCTTGCCTTTGTACCCGCAGTTGTATCTTATCATTTTGTTCCACAAGGCACTTTAGCATATCCTCGATCATTTTCAGGTCCTCATACCTGGGTTTTTTGTTCCTATTAACTTCACAAGAAAAAGAAGAACCATCAAAGTAAGGGGTTGGAGGAAGACAATAAATATAAGCACAACCATGAAAGTGACCATCTTGACCACCACACATATCACACACATTCCACACATAAGATGAGTGGGTGCACATAACTCGCTCTCGGGAATATGTTGATAATTTTGCCCAGGGTGGTTTCCTCCATAATATGCATAACGAGGATCAAAAGTAGAATTACCAACATCCAAACTCTCATAATTCCATGATGCCATGTTTTTCAAATTAACAAATACAACTAAAATAAACAAAATAAAAATCAAATACTAAAAAAAAAATCAAACTTGAAACCTAGAACTATGTACACCTACAGCTAAAATATGTATGAAATCAAAGAAAATCGACTATAATTAAGAATTTTCCTTCAACCACACTTGATAATACCGTTAATTCCTCGGCAACGACGCCAAATNTAAACTACTACAACTGAATGAAAATATTAAAACTAAAGATTAACTACAATAAGGTGTAAACAATTGTAATAAAGGTCTAAATTTATGGTTTCCCCCGTCGGTGAACTTCCTTCTCGGATACTTCTTATAGTTTGATTTGTTGTCTCTATCAATTATGAACACTCTATCTACCATATATCTTTCTCAAGTAATTATGATAATTTACTAGCCGCATCTCTCAAGTTACGCTAGCTAGATTGCATTACAGTTCACTTTAGGTTGCGCCCGAAGTATCGTTATTTCTAATCCAACTTCTAAACCCTTGGTTATGACTTTCGTCTATACTCCGGGAGTGTTGTTGTTCAAACAAATACCTAAATATGCACTTTCTCTCAAGTAGATACATAATAAATAGGAACAACTAATTGAGGGCCCTTCAATCAACTACAACAAGAACGTAGTTGAACAAATAGAGTTTAATCAACCAATCAAAGCTATATTAATATCACAATAAGTTCATCCTCCAACGGGTTCCACCAAAACCCTATATTAAAGAAATTAGCTACTCATGCTCATCATAATCAAATCCAAAATAACTTGCATAATTAAACGACAAAATAAGGAATAAAAGATGTAAAAATCAATGTTTTGCTTTGCTGAGTAGTATTCCACAATATTCTATTGACTCTAATGGCATCTCCTTTCAAAGTTGTGTTTTTGGGTCTGTTTATATGTTTGGGACAAACCCTAAACGTTTAAGAGACTTCTATTCAAACCGAGAAACACTTAAAAATCTTCAAAACTCGGATTGGGCCGGACCAGGGAACATGCTTTATGGCCCAAACGCCTAGATAAAGCCTGGTCAGGCCTGGCGATAGGGCTCAAACTCCCCCCCAAACGCTTGGTCCTACCAGGCTTTATAGCCCAAACGCCCGGATTTTACGGCTCAAACGCCCAGCTATAGCCCGGTTCACTCCTTTTCGCCTCTTGAGCATATTTTTGACGTTTATGCCTCCATTTAGATCGGCTTCCATCTCCAATTCACCTACAATTGAAATAGATTCCATTATGCACATACAAAGTGTATTTTTATCATTAACGCACATAAAATATAAGGCACATAATGCGTTAAACCATGAATTCTAGCCACACATTAGCCATTATGCCTCTGATTAATATCATGAAATAAACTTTACCAACTTACATATTTCTGTGACCCATGAACAAATGATAGAGTAATATGACACATGGAAGGATAAGAATATACACATCTCTAGCATTTCTACGAATAGAGTATTTTATGGAAGTTGTGCATTTTCTCGTTTCGTTCATGTCATATAGATCATGCCAAAAAGAAAGAAGGGATAGCCTTAAAATACCTGCAGTATACCATATTTTGCATCCTTTGTCTACCGATGTAGGATATAGCGAGACGTAAGCTCATTTGTGTTCTTAATTTGAAAAATTTTCAAGGCATGTCTACACAGCGTACCTTCAACTCAAACATTTTACAACTGACATTAAGATTTGAGCCATTAAAGGCAACTATATTCCTTTCATCTCCACTCCTAATCTTCTGTGGCACCTTAAACATTTATCTTAGTTCCAACAAAGCTATATCACTCTAAAAGCTCTTTCTGAAACACTTGGAACATAGTAATAGTGTAAAGCATTCTACATTGGTCTTCTATAGGGTCCTTCGTGTGCAGAACTGCTTGTTAATTTAGCGAGTTAAAATCATCTTTCCTTTCCTCATATTGATTTAGAGTGGGGAGAGATCATTTGAAGCTTGTCTAATTCAAATCATGTTTTCCTTTTGAGGAGTATTGGAGATTGGATCAAATTAAAAAGCTAGTTTCAATTAGGCATCCATGGGGTGAGCGTCAACTTTGTGATTATCAAGCAGAAATAAAGCCACCTTATCAAAGTGACTCAATAGTCACATAATTGGGCTTTGAGCCCTTTCACACTTGCTGCCACGTTTTTGGGGGAAATTATTAATTTTTATCCCCTTATTAGTTAATTAGGTAATGTCTCCTTACCCAATAATCAACCAATTACCCTCAAAATTAAAAATTATCTCAATTTACCTAAAAAATACTACTCATTTTTAATATACTTTATACATCATGCTATCACGGTCATATGGTACCTTGTATAGTACTAGTCCATAAATATCAGGTATTATCGCTCGATCCGTATTTTATCCCAAATTGGCAACCTTCAACGAAACTCGTTTCTTTAATTCGTGTACCCTTTATCCTTCATGACACTTACTTATCGCTTGCTATAAATAGCATAAATATGTTAACCTCATGATAATCTCATTCCCAAACTTACGTCGATTGACTTACGACGAAACTTTAACATACGAAAATGAGGGATGTAACATCATTCCCCCCTTTGGAACATTCGCCCTCGAATGTTGACTGGTGGTCTTATCATTTTTATAGCCTATGTCTTCCGAATACTTTATTATTCTCCTTTCCATCTAGGCAATTGTTCCTTGATTGAATCCAAAGTCCAGGGCATTCCCCCTTCAGGCCTCCTTCTCACACCACGACTTATGGTCAGAATCCTTCCAGTCTTGTAACTGTTGCTACCTTCTGTCATGCAGCCTGTACGACTTTTTTTTCTTTGTATGTGCGCCTATGCGAATTTTCTCTTTTTTTTTCCTCCAGTTTTTAGTCAGTCTCTAGGCGTCACTTTGTAAGCATATACGGAGATTGAAAAGATGTCTCTTTGGGAATTTATAGGTATACTAAAGTTTTTCCTGATACTTCATTGAATTTACAAATATTGCTATATCTTATTTCATAAACCCGGTTATCTATTCGTATGACTCTACTGGATCTAGGTAGGTCATATTATACCATCATTCTTCAATTTATCGTTACTGAGGTCTTTTATTGTATTCCAGGTACTTTTGTTGCTTATCCCATATGTTTACATCTAAGTCCTTTAATGCTTCCTCATTACTGTTTAAGAATGACGGCCTAGTCTCATCTTATACTTTGTGAATTTTGTCCGTCCATTATTGATTCACCTCAATATTGATCTGCAATCTACTACAAATAACTTGAAACCTCTTACGTAATACATTGTATACTTCCATAACTGTACTTTGTAGCCTCACAATGTGACTCACCTTAAATGGATATTTTTAGTCCCTTACAATTCATGAAATCCTCTTCAAGTCATTACTTAATCGAAGGCCCAATCGTCATCCTTTATCTATCACAATCACACCCTCATTCCACTACTAGGGCAACATTCCATCTCTTCTAAATGCTACTAATCTTAGACTCCTTTGAGTTCGTTCAGGCTATACTGAGCTTTCTATAACTTTAGAGAAACCATCAGCCCTTCTTGTTTTCATGGGCTTAATCCCAAGGAATTATCCATTCTCGTCACCTTCTCCCTCACCTTTTGTTATCCTTACTCTCGTCTTCCTAGAACCTTATCGCTTTACCATACGCTAGCTTGCGACCTATATGTACCTTTTTATACTATTCGCAACCCTCCTTCAACTTGCTTGCACCATATATTTTCTTATGTTATTTTGAGACATCACATCGTCTCTAACTCTTCTTTACTTTCTTAACCAGATCTCTTGGTATCTAGAAACCATAGACTGAAAGATATGCCACTAAGGACACCGCTACCGATAGTGAGTTCCAGCGATTCTAGCCTTGTATTCGAAGTATGGACTATTCCCAACCTTTTATATTTGAGTATCTCGTATGTTATTCACTTTTACCTTACTTACCTTAACATCTTGCATCACATCTTCTATGACCTCCTTTCCCACATAGGTATAATTCATATAATAGATGCATCTCTAGTGTATACATAATCCGGTGAGAGCTTCATACTAATTTCTTATAAGGCTGGTACTTCTGCTAATTTACTTCCTTGTAGAGTCCTTGAAGAATATGGATACTGTACTATCTCTTTTGCACCTCTGACATTTAAAAGTGATTCTACAATGTTCTCAATCGCGATTTCTATAATTGTCTTGGTCCGATAATCAGATTCAAGATTTTGTCGGTCGAAGTAGCTCTTTAGTTTCTTCTTCCTTCTGATCAGCCTTCATATAGGTTTAAGCTATATTTTGATCTGTGGCTCATGGTGTTAGTTATTACTTTAGCCTTTCATGGACACAATAAAATATCCATGATACAATCTCCTAACAATTCAATCATTTGTCTAAGACATGCACTCAATTCTTTCTTTTAACTTATACTAGCGTCTTCTATGTCTATATATTCTGCATGTATAAAACTCCAAACTCTTAAGTGAGTTCATAACGTAACCAACTCTGGATCATCGAATAATTTCTTTCAGTCCATCTTAGCTTTATTTCAAGATAAGCTATTACTTTTCTTGGTATTTCTGCCCCCGTGTTGCGTCCATACTTAGCTTATCTTAGTGCCCACATATGCCAGAGTTCTCGTGCAACTCATATGATCTCGAATATTACTTTTAATTTTACTTCTTGTTATTTAGTCACGGTAGGTGCCACTTTCCTTTGGAGTGCTTACAATGTTGTTGTGAGACTATTGTTACACGACCATTTCTTCTTTACGTCGTTGTGCTTAGGTTGAAGCCTTGTTCCTTATTTCCTCAGCTAGTCTTTCGTTGTAGTATTTAGGGAGAACCCTTGACTCTCGTAAATCCGTGAGCTTATTACGGACCTTTTGATGTCCTTCCTTGCCTATAATCATCCATAATTGCTTACCTCCGCGTCCTAGTGCTTGTAGGGTTGCTTCTGAACTGATCTTTTGATTGTCTTCCCAACAACACTTTCTTTTGTCCCCGTAACACTCATACGGTATCTTTAACTGCCCCGAATCCTACTTGAGTATGTCTTCAGTATTATAATGACATTACTGCGAGGATGAATTATCCATGTTGGGGTTTACTACATTCATCTTGTATGATCTGCTTATTCGTCTATGACTTCTTGTCTAGTCATGACTAGGCTTTTCCAGAATCAACTACTAACTATTCGTCGGCCCATTATCATATCCATATTCCGCGTAATCTTTCTTAGGTTATTTCCTTGTCTTAAGTTATCTCACGTACCGGCTCCTTATCTAACAATAACATCCCGGACAGGAACCCTTACTTCCTTTTCTTGTCGTCGTGCTTACATAACATCTTGGAATCGTAGCATATATGTATGCTTTGAATAGGAGCAATCTCATCCCTTTTTCATTCATTTCTTCTTCTTTTTTTATTTTGGCATTCTTCCTTTACAATTATAATTGCTAGAACTGCTTTATTCTGACTTAATGTCACATCACTCCATATTCCCCCCTTTAGGGGAGTACTAAGATTTAGCACTACGACGATCTACCTATATGTGTTTTACCTCTCCATCTTTGGAATCTTTTCAGATCATCGATGACATTTACTCGTCTTGCGGTAATCCTTCTGTACCAAGGATAACAAAATTCCTTACTTACGAGGGTGACACCTAGTGTAACTGGCACACACATTTCTTTAAGATTAACCTTGCTCACATTGCATGCTTTAGGGAAGCGTCTGTCTGAATGACCAGTCTTTGAATTTGTCATGAATCTTCTTCTGTTGTCCATTCTATTATTGCTAGAACGACATCTAAAATTCTCATGATGTTGACCACTATCAAATCACTCAACCCCTAATTCATGTTAGTTTATCTTGTTCACCATCCCATAATGATTGCTATTATTCTGAGGTCTAACTTTTCCTCCTGGTAGTCATGTTAGAGTCACGAACTTATTTCTCAAAGCGAGGATATGACTTTATGGCCTATACTCTTTTGTTGTCTCAAGGCTTGTCACCTCTCGTATTTCCCTTCACTTGACTATAGACTCTGTAATACTGTCATTTTTCAATTTTTTTTTTCTACCGTTGTCATCCATGTACCACATCTCACTCATCATACTTCATTAACTCTCTTCTTATTTCCTGCTAACATTTCTGTATATCACTTTATTATGAAACTTATCGACAAGATATTCTTTTGCTTTTAGCTTCCCTTTGCTCCATCCATCGGCTCTTCGGGTTGCTTAACATTATTTCTCTAAGATGATATTTATCCTTTCCAGGCTTCCAGTTCCTATCCTTATAGTACTCATATCTAGCTGTACTATTTTAGAGTGCACCATCGGGGTGCCTGACAAGTAAATCTATTAGCACTTTATCCTTCGGAAATGTCAATTAACGCAAACAATCTATCCCTCATTTTTGGTAACTCTAACCCCCTCCGGATCCTGATATCCGTCCTTCTCTTATACTACTTATGTTAGCTTCCATAGGTCATAAATGAGATAGGTGTGGCCAATTGTACATATCTCTCTTACAATTGAAAGTAAATCAAAACGCTTATATTTTTTTTCGTGAATTGTAAATACCGATAACCTTCATTAATTGGGTACCTTGTTCCCTTCTTCACCTTGCTTCATTTACTTGTTGAAACTTGTGTCTAACTTCTGATCCTGTTATTCCTTTTTACCGTAAGATTGGATAATTATTCTTTCCTTAAAGATCCTTATGAAGAACCTTACACAATTTAGTATACGCATAATCTGCTGAAGACCCCACATTCACTCATCTTAAGCAAGATGCAAAATCGAGTTCCTCTATCTCAACACGTCCACATCTATATCTCTTATCGATCGTCTTTTAGAATGTAGGTATCATTTTGTTACGAATAAAATCGAATTTAGGAGTTTGAATTCTTACAACGGAGCTCTATCACACGATCTAGAGTAAGAATAAAGAGTGATAGTCCTAAATGCCCTGTAGCCTCCTGCTTATATGTGTGGTGCATGACACACCCATAAACAAGACTCTACTAGACACGGCTTGTAGACTCCCTAGGACAGAACTACTCTGATATCACTTTTGTCACGACCCAAACTGATGGGCTGCGACGGGCACCCGATACCTTACTCATCCGAGTACCAACGTAACGTATCTTTCTTATTACATCATCATATACTCGTGATATACGAGCCTAATAGGCCAACATAATCATTTATAAACTTTAAACATAGGCCGACAAGGCCATACAAGTATTCGTATAGATGACATCTGTCTACAAGCCTCTAAGAATATATAAGTAACATAAAAGGTCGGGACTGGGCCCCGCAATACCAATCAATACATGTTCTAATTATACTGACCAAACAAGAAACTCTAAAGCAAATGAAGCGCACCAACATCTTCCGCTGATCTGATAGCTTACTTGGAGGACTGTCGACCTGTCTATCGGGTCTTGCGGGCATGAAATGCAGCGTCCCTAGGCAAAAGGGACGTAAGTACGAATAATGTACTGAGTATGTAAGGCACATAATAAATACACAACATACATGGAAGAAATATAGCGTAAATGACTCAACCTGTAAGTCTGGATAACTCTGTAAATCATGAAATACTTATAGTGTCATGCATATGCGTATAAATGTTATGCCGTGCATTGGTGCATGTGTTCATAACATCATCAAGCCTCCGAGGGCATCCCATCATATCATCTCAGCCACTGTGGGCAACATCATCAACGTATACCAGCTGATCAGGTGGTGGTGCGTATATAACGCCATGACCTTTCCCATATCCCATATACATATATATACATACATATATACGCGTATATAACTCCATCCGATCATAGGTCAATGTGCATGTATAAATGCATGAAATGCATATGAAATACGTCAATAAAATCTCTCGGTACGTCATAAGGCCATTATGCCTCTGATTAATATCATGAAATAAACTTTACCAACTTACATATTTCTGAGACCCATGAACAGATGATAGAGTATGACACATGGAAGGATAATAATATACACATCTCTAGAATTTCTACGAATAGATTATTTTATGGAAGTTGTGCATTTTCTCGTTTCGTTCATGTCGTATAGATCATGGCAAAAAGAAAGAAGGGATAGCCTTAACATACCTACAATATACCATATTTTTCATCCTTTGTATACCGATGTAGGATATAGCGAGACAGAAGCTCTCTTGTGTTCATAATCTGAAAAATTTTCAAGGCATGTCTACACAACACACCTTCAACTCAAACATTATACAACTACAGCTGACATTAAGATTTGAGCCATTAAAGGCAACTATATTCCTCTCATCTCCACTCCTACTCTTTTGTGGCACCTTAAACATTTATCTTAATTCCAACAAAGCTATAGCACTCTAAAAGCTCTTTCTGAAACACTTGGAACATAGTAATAGTGTAAAGCCTTCTACACTGGTCTTCTATAGGGTCCTTCGTGTGCAGAACTGCTTGTTAATTGAGCGAGTTAAAATCCTCTTTCCTTTCCTCATATTGATTTAGTTGGAGTGGGGAGATATCATTTGAAGCTTGTGTAATTCAAAGCATGATTTCTTTTTGAGGAGTATAGGAGATTGGATCAAATTAAAAAGCTAGTTTCAATTAGTGTAACGACCCGGTCTGTCGTTACGTAGAACTTGCATTTTTATTACTGTCATTGACTTGTCATGGATTGGTTAGTCTATTATTGATGTGTTAGAGTCGATAGGCTTGAAATCGGAATGGTTAAATGAGAATTCAGTAATTTAGTATTTAAAGATAGCCTTATAATGGAAAAAGTCAACTGAGAGTTGACTTATTGAGAAACGACCTCGGAATGCGGATTTTGTGGCTTGGATAGCTTCGTTAGGTGATTTGGGACTTAGGAGTGTGTTCGGAATATTTTTGTGATGTCCGGTGTAGAATTAGGCTTGAATTGGCGAAAGCTAGTTTTTGACGATTACCGGTTGGCAGTGGAAAATTGGCTATCGGGGTCGAAATGGAATTTCGATAGTTGGAACAGGTTCGTAATGTCATTTTGGATATGTCTGCAAAATTTCAGGTCAATCGAAGTTGTTTTAGGTAGTTTCGGCATCGTTGGTGGAATTTAGAACATTCAAAGTTCATAGGCTTGAATTCGATGTGTTTTTGGGGTTTTGATGTCGTTTTTGATGTTTCGAAAGCTCGGCTAAGTTTGAACGATCATACGTGGTGTGTTGGTATGTTTAATTTGGGTCCCAAGGGGCTCGGGATGGTTTTGGGTGGTTAACGGGGAGTTTGGAGCATAATTGTTGTTGTTGAAGTAGCTGGTGTTGGTGTTTTCGCACCTACGGAATAGGAGCCGCAGGTGCGGGCCCGCAGGAGCGAATAAAGCTCCACAGATGCGGAAGTTTGGCTGGTTGAAGGATTTCCGCTGGTGCGAGGTAATCGCCGCACCTGCGAAGCCGCAGTTCTGGGAGATCGAGCGCAGGTGCGGAGGCGGAGGACTTTGGTGTCTTTCCGCAGGAGCGCACCTGGGAACGCAAATGCGGTTCCGCAGGTGCGTGTAAGTGGTCGCAGGTGCGGAACCACTATTCAGAGAGTATAAAAACATGCCTTCGCAAATTTTAGCCATTTTTCTCAATATTTCATCCGGGTTTGAAGCTTTTGAAAGGGTTTTGAAGAGGGGATTTAATAGTTCCTCATTGAGGTTAGGTTTTTGGATTCTAAACTCGTTTGTATGTGATTAAAGGTCAGATTTATGGTGGAAAATTAGGGAAAAATCAGTGCAAATTGGGTAATTAGGGCTTGGGGTTTAGATCTTTAAAAATGGAGATTTTAGGGGTTATTTGGACTCCGAATTTAGTGTTTTTTATATGTACGGACTCGTGAGATGATGAAGAATAGTTTTGTATAAAAATTTCTGAGTTTCGGAACATGGGCCTGGAGGGTCGGGTTTGACCCATTTTGGGATTTTTGAGTATTTTTGATACATTTCGATTGGGATTAGTTCCTCAGCATATCATAATGATATACATCTGATTGTTGGTAGATTTGGAGCACTCAGATGATGAATTTATAGGCAAGGGCACTGCAGAGTAGTATATTAGCCGGTTTTGAGGTAAGTAACGCTTCCAAATTTGGAACTGAGGGTTCGAAACCCCAAAATATTTGATATATTATGTTAATTAAGGTGACGCACTTGCCAAGTGATGGGCATGCGGGCGTACACCGAATATTTGTAGCCTGGCTCATCCCATGGCACTGTCTAATGGTTATCTCAGGTTGATATTTGTACTGTAAAGCTAGTATTTACCTTGAACAAAACAGAAATCATGCTAAGTATAAATGTTAAGGCTTCACGCCAATATGTTCAGACCGGAACGGTCGATTATTGCTGTCTCTATTTATGATTATTGTTTTCATGTACTCAGTCCTCAGTCTCGTAAGTTGATAGTTTATTCTATATTATCATTGGTTTGGACTGATTTTCATATGTTAGAGCCTTGTGAGTGAGACTGGAAGGTACTGACTGAGTGAGGCTTGAGCCTGGTTTTGAGACAGTTATGAGGTCGGACTGCACACCGCAGCGACCCTGGAATCATGCCTTCTTTGGCTTGATATAGCGCTTGGGCTGAAAGGAGACCCTCCGCAGTCTTTACACCCCCAGTGAGCGCACAGATATTTAGGGATGGATTTCCCTAGACATGGATCTTGTTCGAGTATTATGTTCTGGAGATGGATCTTCTCTGTGGGTCTCATGTTCCGGAGATGGATTTCCTCTGTGGGTATTATGTTCCGGAGATGGATCTTCTCTGTGGTGGCTGGATCGGCCTTTTTCCTCAGTACTAGGTGACAATGTCACTTGTGTTTATGTAATATCTAGGATGGACTTCCCTGGGTCGGGAGGCCGTAGTCTAGTACTGAGTGGACCACCTTATGAGAGTTTGATTACTGAGTATACATCATTCTTGATTCTATATGATTCATGCTAGAATGCAGAGTTATAGACATATGTTGATGCATCGTGTTTATTTCCTGATATATTACTGTCATGTCCGAGTTATATACTGTTCTTCGAATTATCGGAGGTTTAGTCCTTCACTACCTCTCAGCCCGTATTTTGGTTTCATTACTACTGAGTTGGTGTACTCACATTACCCCCTGCACCTTGTGTGCAGATCCAGGTACAACGGGATTCAGCTCTGGTCAGTGAATAGCAGCAGTTTCATCAGAATTGACGAGGTATCAGCTGGCGACCGTGATCTCGTCTTCTCTTCCTTTTCTACCGTCGTATTTATTTTCAGACTATGTTGGTCATTTCTTTTTGGTTGTATTAAGTATTAGCAGCTCATGACTAGGTGACACTGGATCCGGGGTTTGTAGGATTTGGGTTTTAAGTTTCATAAACTGGTTTCCAAATTTTGATTTATTATTATTTTTATCCACAGACTTGTTAAGAAGGATATTTTTATTGTAAATTGTATTTAGTTAGATAAAATTGGTGGCTTGCCTGGTTCCACGACAGACGCCATCACGACTCCAAAAATGGGACGTGACAAGTTGGTATCAGAGCGCTAGGTTAAATAGGTCTCACCAGTCATGAGCAGGTTCAGTAGAGTCTTACGGATCGGTATAGAGACGTCTGTACTTATCTTCGATAGGCTGCAGAACCTTTAGGAAAAATCTCACATTCTCGAACTCTTGTCGTGCGAATCCATTGATCCATCCCGAAGCGTAATTCCTTGAACTCCTTTCATGTATTCAAACACGCACGTGAGCGCTCGGTATCAGTCGTGCACCTACGGTTTGTGACTTCCATGAATGGGATGTGATTTTAGCATGCTTGGGGCCAGTCTGGAGGACTTGAGGCCGGATTTTTTGTCTGTAGCTTGAGTGCCGATATTTCATTTGTGTGAGAATATGTATTGGGGACTTGTAGGTCCGTTGGTGTCCTTATTGATGGAACTTTATGACTAGATGACTACGTGGTGATTTTGATTGATAGTTAGATGTGTTCAGGTTGTTTGATTGTGATAAGAATGGACTAGCGGGAAATGTGGCAAGGACCATTAAGTATTTGACGTCTACATTGAGTTAGGACACGGCTTCGAGTTGTGAGTGTATTGAAGGACCTCCTGTGTGGTTTAGTTGTGGAGTGAAGTAGATTTTTTTGTTGTTTTATGAGTTCCTGGTGATGTATTTTGGGTTGACCACTGCCCCAGCAACGTTCATGTATTTGATTGACGGTGTATTCAGCCGTGTTATAACTCCTTTGTTATTATAATTATTGATGGCATCCCGTCGTACTCTCGTAGCCAGGGATAGCATACTCGGCATTTGATGATGGTATTACAAGGGTATAGGGAGGAGAACCTTTGTGCGAAGTTCTCCAAGTGAGAATTGTTGGCTTAGTTCAGTAGCATTCTAGGGACACGTGGTGCCCAACGAAGGTATGTATGTGGTCAGACGAATGTGAGTGGAGCTTCCAGAAGCTCAAGAATCCCTAGACCACAGCTCCAGTGTTAGTATTACCATCAGCTTCAGGTTCTTATACCGCTTATGGGATGTCTCGAGGGCAGGAAGTGGTTGTGTTCTACTATAGGAAGGTATAGTGATTGTGTGATAGCTATGATATTCGGAAGTTTATAGGGAGATAACATTTTGAGATTTAGCAAGTAGGGGTATCTCCTACGGGTTGTCCTGAGGTGTGTGACCCTTATGTTTATCTATAGTAATTTATCTCTATCAGTAAATGATGCATGTTGCAATTTGAGTTTAGATCGCTTGTGGGAGTTGGCATGACCATCACAATGGTGGATGCGAGATTGGCAATTTATTTGAGTGTTAGGTTGTTTGGTTCATATAAGCTTATGGGGGATTTAGTTGAATCCCACCACAGCATGGTGGCAGTGATAATGTGTGGGCATAGTCTTGTTTGTCGTGATCCTTGGCTTTGAGCCAAGTGGGGGGGTTCGTTATTGATAAGTTGATTATATTATTATGTGTTGTATTGGTTTCAGTTCGAGGTATACAAGTTGTAATGTACTTTACGGATAGTGGAATTCATTGTATGATGAAGTTGTACTGGTAAGTGTAGAATGTGCAATGTATGAGCGTGCTTGTTGCTTCAAAGGTGTGGATTACNGCATTAATGATAAAATTACACTTGTTATGTGCTTAATGGAGTTTATTTCATGTGTAGGTGAAGTGGAGATGGAAACGGGGCTAAAAGGATGCAAATACGTCGAAAAATACGCGAAAGGAGAAACCCGGGCGATATCCAGGCGACAGAGCCAAACAGCCTGCCCTAGCCAGGCGTTAGGGCTGAAACGCCAGCCCTACCCTGGCGTTAGCCAGGCGTTAGGGCGGAA
>ML342360.1:0-10379 GCA_005239505.1 Nicotiana paniculata | reverse complement strand
TCACTTTTACTGATGTTTAAATTATTTTCATGGTGAGAAGATATCAATAATTAAAGGGAGAGTCAGTACAGCAGTGAAATACTTATTTCTCATTCTTATTCTCTCTAGTATGTTAAGTCCCTAGCAGCAGCAAGGTGGAAAAAGAACAAAAATACTATTATTCTTCTTTGGCTTTTTTCAAGCACAATACTATCATAATATCTAGTAACACAGGATGAAAGAATTCAGACCTCTTTATTTGCCTGCTCTATCTGTTTTTACTCTAAATTTTTCGTACATGCAGGAACATGACAGTAGTTGTGCTCTGCAGCGCGTTTTTCCCCTCCTTTTTTAATAGTATTAGGACTTACAACTTGTCCTCCACCAGCCTGGGCGAAATAGCAGAGCAATTCCAAGTATAACAGAAGCTTGCAAGCAATCTGTAGATTATCCTAATTGCAGCGGCTATACATACATAAGGATACTGAAATATATACACGTGATCTGGTCATTCACTATCTGGAAAATCTCTTCAAAACAATATAGAAACAAAAAAGAAAAGAATGGGCACAAGGAGATCCACTCCACCACGGGGGCAGCCTGCAATCACGGCATCAATACATGCATCAATATATAACCTAAAAATAGTGTAATTCCTACATTAACATAGCACTATGACCTTTCTTAAAGAACAAAATATGGCACTAATAGTGTACACTATCCCCCGCCCCACTACCTCAAAAAAAAAAAAGGAAGAAAAGTGGAGGAGAATTGGCTAAATATTTCATGAAAAGACGGTTGCATGTGCAGTTCTATATAGTTTGTATCCATAATAGAAACAGAAATCTATTTCAGTCTCTCACTTGATAGGATGCAATTGTCGTCCAATGGCTAAAACTCACTTTTCAACGGAAATGATAAATGCAATTCCATCTTGAGAAGAAAGCAAAAATACTACCTAGTATGACGTTTGAAAATAAATGTCATCACAGGAATAAACAAAAGTGAA
Source organism: Nicotiana paniculata (assembly GCA_005239505.1). Taxonomy (NCBI): domain Eukaryota; kingdom Viridiplantae; phylum Streptophyta; class Magnoliopsida; order Solanales; family Solanaceae; genus Nicotiana; species Nicotiana paniculata. Next base: position 9,391 of record ML342360.1, on the reverse strand, counting down.
AATGAAAGATACTCACTAGAATTTCCTAAAGTCTCTGATGTTGGTAATGCCGGTAACGACATCTCTGCAAATTGAAGCACTTCATCAAGACATTTATTTAACGTAAAGATAATTATATGGAGCTATATGCCAGGCAGAAAGAGAATTTAATGTGAAGTTAAGTCAATTACCGGGAGCACATAAAGAAAAAGATGTGCCAGTCAATGATGAAGGCCATGGAGCAGCAATATTGTCATTTAAGTCGCAAGTAAAGCTGAAACCTGTTGAGTTGTCATACACCAGATCTGCTGGATAACTTCGAAGTAAGCACCCTGCTAATTAATTCAAAATGACATAATAAGTACAACCTACACCAAGAAAACTTCCACAAGGCAAAAAGCAACACTGACAAAATACTGGCACTGTAACACCAGTTGCACTTATTTTTTCAGTCAAACACAGTTATGAATTTCAGTTTGCTTACCAACAACTGCGGATGCATGCATAAAATTCCAGCTATCCCTAAGCTAGAGGATAATCTTTCAGGTGCTCACTTCTCGTGAGTAGTATGTATGCAAATTGTGGAATGAAATAGGTGAATCAGGGAGTAGCGAAATTGCCAAAACTTAAAATCAGTGACAACCTACTAAAAAATGGCAGAACTTTATTGGAGCAGATGGAACTGGTGCTGCTTTTAATAGGATTATTTAACTTTTCTTTGTATTTCTTCATCCTAAATAAGGTAAGGAATGCAAGACAATTCCTAGCATTCATGCTCTTACAAATCGACATCGAGCATCTATGTTGATGGTCCCATCCCATGAAATCAGCAGCTAATCAATTGAAAATAACCCAACGACACCTTTATATATTCGTGAGAGTGCACACCTTTGCAAGAGAGTTAAGTAGCTTAATTATCAAACGCGAATACTCACTTATTATGACCAGTAAGCTAGCTTTAGGGAACCCGCTCTACGGTATCATGATACTTGTACGGTACCATAGAGCAATTATTCATATTCCCGTCACCAAAAATAAGGGCTGAAAGTTTAGATTCAGTTTATCGAGAAAATGGAAAAAGAAAGTCACTTCAACTGACAGTCTGACAGTCTAACAGTCTGACAGTACTAAATGTATGCTAACGTTAGATAAAACAATAGTTGCAGGGCTGTGGGAAGAGATAATAACTATCGTCGGCATGAGATACAGAAGGCCCATAATATCTTTATTTTAAAAAAGAAAAATATTATGATGGTGGTACCCAGGCCAGCTTGCGCGCAACTCAACTATTCCACCGAGTACCTGCTGCCTCCCACCAGCACAAGTACTAGGTAATTAGCCCATACAATCTTTATTACACCATTATGGCAGATGGAAAGACGGAGTCCTATAACAGTAACAAAACTGCAATTTCTCAATCTATCTAAAAGTTCCAAGTTCTTTAGGAGCTTATATTGGTTGAAACCACTGATATGTATAATAGCATAACTAGTTCAGAGTTTCTGAGAGAAGTAACAACTTATATCCAAATATCTTCGTATGAAAATTTATAAAATTGAGTGTTTTATGCTAAAGCAAGAAAAACGGGCCAATATTTATTCACAGCAAATCAGAGAATGAAAAAGCATACAAAATAATAGAGTTAGTACCTTCTTGCCCATATGCTGCTGCATTGCAAACAGATGCCAATCACAAAGAAAGCGAACATCAGATAAAAACAATAGAAATCAACAAGCGATTAAAAAACAAAATGAACAAATGAACAATCACCTTGAAGACTAAAGTCTTTCAAGTCAACATCACAAAGCTCATAAACATTTGTCATGACCCCGGCCTTCTGTAACATAGAACCAAATGCCGCAGCACACATAATTGCTTGCTGATTTGTAATCAACATCTGCTTCTGCATCCCAGCAATATAGGCATTTAATGAGCTACAACATGAAGGACTAGGAGCGGCTAAATTTCTACACGCATTGATCACTTCTAATGGTTGCTTGAATTCCAGGGGACACGCTGCAAACCAAAAGAAAACTGATTAAAAATATGCCCCTAATCACAACTGATATATGCTAGAATGAATGGTACAATTCTGCTGGTGTGAGCCAACCCGAACTAGTTTTGGTTTGAGGCATGTTTGTTATGGTTGTTGTTGTAGAAGGTATGGTACACAGGTACAAAAAGATTTAAGAAAATATTTGAGTTTAGACTTTTGATAAACGTGGATAAAACTGTTTATCCTTCTCATTTGGCGTAAGAAAGACATGAATATACAACAAGTGAATGACTTCTTATCTCTGATCTCAGGCATAATCCCATTTTAACTGGACCATATACGACTCTGATCCATCGAAGGTAGCTGCTTCTTCATTTATATTATTTGAGCTTAATTCTAAGGAAAAAACTGGATAATTTCATATGGAGGAGAAAGTTTGGCAAAATAGGGCCAACTTGTGGCAAATAGAAGATAAAAGTCCAAAATAAAGCTATGTTCTAAACAGATAAGGAAATATAGCTCCTAACTTCTGAATCTAAAATGTCAACAATTTAAGGATGTGCAATTTTCTTTTTCTTTACTTCTTTGTTTTTTTTGGGGGGGGAGGGGGGGGAAGATCGGAAGAGNGGAGGGGGGGGCGGAGGTGGGGGAGTGCGGGTGTAAGTAGCCGAAAATGGCATATCTCTACAGAGCAGGTGAAACTTGGAAGCCAAGCGCGCAAAAGAAAAACCACTTTTATTCAAAAGTAATAACAGGATCAGATTGTAATTGAGCCTTTTGCAAGACACCGTAATACAAGCCACAAGAATTAAGGAGGACTGAAAGACAAATATAAGCACTTGCTTATATAAATTGTACAGCTAACGGCAGCTGCAACATCTTCCAGCAGAAGCGCCATGGCTTCAGAGAAGAAACTGAGCAACTCCCATGAGGGAAATCAAGGTTCAGAAGCTTGTCCTCAATATCTCCATTGGTGAGTGTGGAGATCGGCTTACCAGAGCTGCAAAGGTGTTGGAGCACCTTAGTGGCCAATCACCTGTTTTCTCCAAGGCAAGGTACACTGTGAGGTCCTTCGGAATCAGGCGTAATGAAAAGATAGCTTGCTATGTGACTGTTAGAGGGGAGAAAGCTATGCAGCTACTTGAGAGTGGATTGAAAGTCAGGGAATATGAGTTGTTGAGAAGGAACTTCAGCGAAACCGGCTGTTTTGGGTTTGGTATTCAGGAGCACATTGATCTTGGAATCAAATATGACCCTTCAAATGGTATTTATGGTATGGATTTCTACGTTGTATTGGAGCGCCCTGGATACCGTGTTGCTCGTCGTCGTAGGTGCAAGTCTCAAGTTGGGATCCAGCACAGGGTCACAAAGGAGGACACAATGAAGTGGTTCCAGGTCAAATATGAAGGTGTTATTCTTAACAAGTCCTCAAACATTCAGTGATAAGCTGAGAGCCGGTTTCTGGACTCCTAGCAAGTTTATATTTATGTATTTTGTAGACCTAGAGGAAAGTTTTGGAAAGTTTCTATTAGTTAGTGTATGAGGATGTGTAAGTTCTCGTTTTGGTTATCAGATGAATTCAATCCTTTTTTTGTGGGCATTTTCTTTTGCTGCAATCAAAGTAGAATCAGCAATGTAGTCTTTACAACAGATGTTTTAAATACCTAATTGGTTGCCTATTGTGATAAAAAAAAAAAGTTGTACAGCTAACTAGAATTACTTAGTGGAATCTTTTACTTCTCCAGTTACAAGGAATGTGCCCTTTTTCAGTGGTAGAAAGGAATCAAGTTTTTATATACATGGTAGAAAGGAATTTAGTACTTATATTTTAGTCACCAATAGCTTTTTCTTACTTTCTTTTTTCTTTCGGGGGAGGTGGGGAAGCTGATGTTAATTCAGTCATCTCGATGAATTTTGCTAATCTCTATGTCCTTCACAGTTAATATGCAAAATATACATTTGTTTTATACGTCATTGCTGCGATTTTCAAGCCACAATTTTAGTTCAAATAGGAAAGGATGAAAGCACTTGCTCTAACAAGTCACAAGGAAGATATCATCTAATTTTTATAGTAAATCATTTCCAGAAACAAAACTAAAGGCAATTCACATTATTCAATGGTAGGCTAACAAGTACGATGATGCAACAATAAAAAATTTCTTTAAAAAAGGAGAGCTATTCAGAAACATTAACCATGCGTCAAAACCATGAATTAAGCCAAAGCTTTAACCTTGCCGTTAAGTGCAATAACATTTGCCGTAACATTCTCATAAAGACCACAAGTTTGAGTTGTTCAAATGCTTTCACAACCACAACTACATCATTCCAGCCTGTGTTATATATTTCAAATCACATATATTCAATTAGAACATAAAAGTATTACTTGGTTCAGTTTTGGATAGACAATTACATTTAGATGTGTGGCAGGGGGCATACAATATACTTGAGCAAACTTGCTCCACAAACAGTTACAAGTCATGGGCTGTTATTTTAACCCCTATGGCAATAGAAAAATTTGTACTGAATGCGTCTCATTCGGAGTAGCCAAAAATCAAACATCCGAACCCCGTGTTGACAAAAATACAAATATGAGATTAGAGTCAGGTTCACCATAATAATTTTGGAGGAACTCTAGCATAGTCAAATAGAACAGAACGAGAAACATGAGTTCTTCTAGAAGAATAAAAATCTCACAAACACGTTCAGGGCTAGATGTGTCAAAAACTAACCTTTGTTAACTTTGCAGGAAGATAACAACCGAAATGCAGAATTGGCATCATCAAATTGTAGTTTTCTTGCAATCCATGAATAGACCACTCCTTTACAGTCATTAAGCGTATCAATTTCACTAAGCCCTCCAACTATGTTCTTACCACCAAGACTCGTCTTTATTCCTGAGATCTGAAGCACGGCCTCAGAAATGGCATGCTGGCAAACAGGCCTACAGCATTCTTTAAGAATATCAACTGTGCTGCAAGCCTCCAACAACTTGCTTGTATTCACTGTTTCCTCGAAAGTGCCAATGTCCTTCACAGGGCAAGACCCACCAGTTAGATTTGATGACTTCACAGAGCATAGGCCAGGAATTGAGCTGTTTGCTCCTTTACTAGCTAATATACTGATGATATCTCTAAAACAATCATCAGCTACCGCACTTTGTAAAACTAAAGTATCAGAATGGTTGCTATAAAATCCCTGGAATATGTGGAGTAAGCTATTGAACTGTGGACAGCATATTACATTTCCTACAACTGTTGACAAAGACCGAGTACAATCAGATGCTGTCTTATCTGTGATGCTTGAAATAACAGAGAAATTTACTGGGCATCTTCCAGTCAAGACAGGGTCATATGTCTTTGGAAACGAAGGGTACATTGGTGGCAATGGCTTCATTGGGGAAGGATAATGAGGTATGACAGCAGGCGGTATCTCAATTGGTTCAAAGATTCCACTTTTGGGAGGGCTAGCCAGTTCAGATGTGGAAGAAGTTTTGACTGTTTTATGTGGCACATGTAGAGCCACTACATTCTGATAGCTGGCCAACCAGATAGCAACAACTAGCAGCTGATGGCTCAACAAACCTGCAATCAGATGCAACAATTAAGGGCCTGGATAGAATACAAATGCACATGCATAAGCAGGAGTTGGGCAATATCAAGTTGCATCTTGGAAGTGGTCATTTCATGCAATTAATTTAAGTAAAACTACCCTTAAAATTTTACCAATAAAAAAAATTACCCTTGAATTTTGACAGAACTTCAGAGCATTATAAAGATCTTTCAGTGACAAAAAGAAACCACAAGGCAAAACCAACTACAGCACAGCATCTTGCTCATCTTCATTTAGAAAGTAATAATATAATGGCCACTACCAGGAAGAAAATGAGAATAGGTTACCAAAAATCAGTACAACCTCTCAACAACTGCCAGCTAAATTATGTCTGCTAAAATACTTTGTAACAACACCTTGGATGCCATTCTTTAGGGGACAAAACAGAAAGCCACCAAGAACATGAGTACATTTACAACAGATGGCACATAGTTAAAGTCCAAAATTCTCTTCTCATGTCTCTAATAAGATAAAGTCTAGCATATTAATTCTCATAAGTCCAGTACTGTACCCTTGAGACGAGTGGCGGTCATCGTACAAGCCATGCCTCTGCTAACCCTCCGGCAACATAGAGACACACAATTGATTGCTGCTGATAGTACGGCAATTGAGCTGGTCACATAAATATTATGACGTACCAGTACCTATGATAGATTCAGCCACATAGATTCAGAGACCGGGTTAATTGAGAGATTAAGGCAACACCCAAATAATCTGAAATTGCCTTAGATAGTGTATGGCATACATATTTGTAAATAACTTTTATCTTATTAGTAAAGAAAGAGGTACAACAATTTAATAGCAGCATTTTTTTATAACACGGGTATTCGGACCAGCTTGTGCACCTCGACTAATTTCACGGGGTACCTACTACCTCCCACCAGCACAAATACCGGGTAACCCTATCTATCAAGGCTCAGACAAATGAGAAGAAACCATCTAGTGTTTTGCCTCCGCTGAGATTTCAACCTGAGACGTCACGGTTCTCAATCCACTTCATTGACCACTAGGTCACACCTTCGGGCGCAATAATTTAATAGGGGCATAATAGTTCCAAATGCCTCTTTTTCTCTTTCAAGAAACATAAGCAAACCAATGTTCTTCAATATCATCACAAATAAGTGCGCCAAGGAACTTCACCACAAAATAAATGCAGAATCTCATGACCATGTCATAAGTTACACTCGTCTCTAGATGCCACGGGAACAAAAGCGGACTTCAATCTCTTCAAATATCAAACTATTGTTTTCACCTAATCCTATTATTATGATTTTCCTAATTCGGAGAAATATGGAAAGTTAGGTCCACTATTTCCCCGGACTTTCTATAACCTGAATGTTCTACCACACAATTGAAACTTTACAACAAAACATATACAGATAAAAGTTACAATCAGAAATTTCATGATTGATCCAACTCTTTCCCCCCCAATTTCTAGTATCACTAGATTTCCATCTTAACAAAACTATCCTAGTCCATTGATGACATGACCAGAGTCAGATCCAAAATTCGAACATTATGAGTTCGAGATTGGAATTCTACTACAACCCATTCGCTTTATTGTGTTCGAAACCTATTATTGTACTTATCTCTTGGTATAATTATTATACTCTGACGTTCTACATAATATTTAACACATCTAGCCACTTAAAAACCAGCTACTACCAACTCAAGTGTATACAACTTAAATCCATATCTCTTTTCCTATTTCTTTATTTATTTAAAAAAAATTATGTTCATTTCTTCTATAAGGAAAGAATATTCATTTTTAAGAAAAAGAAATGCCAATTAAAAAATTCAAAATTAAAATGATAAAGGAGTTAATTTTCCTATAGAAAAAAATGCTCGCTAAAATAAAGATAAAAAACAACTACAAACTCAAGAACTAAACAAATGCGGCTCAAAATATCTAAGATCCAGAGCTCCGAAAAGCATAGAAATACACAAAAGTTTAACTAACTGCATAGTTATATATAGATAAATAACAGAAATAGATTTGGAAAAAAAAACAGAAATAGAAAAAATAATGAAACATACCTGAAGTTAAAATTCAGTAGAGACCAGAAATTCTCCACATCATTTGTCATTAAATGAATGCTCAGATCCAAAGAATTGTAGACTAAGAGACTCAATAAATCGATAAATGGTTTGATTCAGTGTATATATCCATTAAAGGGTAAGCAGTAAAACCCTAGAATCGGAGGAAGAAAGAGTAGTGGCAGCAGGTAGGAGGTGTTCAGGAAGGGGTATGGGGATGTTCACTTTCCTGTTTTGGGAAATTGCCGGTCAGGAGGTTTTAGGCCAAAATTTTGAGGGAATATTAATTTTATAAAATTATCATCTAATATATTATATTTTTTTAATAAATATTAGTTATTATTTTATTATTTAATATGGTGTACATAAATATAATAAAATTTATACAAAATTAAAGAATACAAATCATAAAATTAATTATTCCTTGTTTATTCTTTATTAAATTAGCAAGTACTTAGTACTATACATTTACTAATGTGATTTTTTATTAATTTGTCAATTGGCTTAATATTTTGATACTACTTCTCTTCTAGTAGAACATATGTATATATTTTCTTATTAAGTATTACAGTAAAGGAAGGCTAAGTATAAAAAGAGTATATGTTGAAATGATGCCTCAATACCCTAAGTGTAGATGGAAAAAAGTAATACTTGGTGCAAAAGCTATACAAAGACATCAGTTTATCCTATGGTTAGCTATGCACAAGAAGCTAACAACAGTGGATCGACCGAGAAGATGGGAATAGTAGTTCCTACTGATTGTGTACTGTGTGAAAAAGGCATTGAAGAAACAATGGATCACTTGTATTTTGAATGTTCTTACTCCAGACAAATATGGGCAGAATTATTGAATTGGACGGGGGAAACACACAGTATAGGAAAATGGGAAAAAGAAACAGAATGGTTGGGGGAAAAGAGCTCAAACAGCATAAAAACACAAATGTTGAAGTTCATATATGCAGCATTTGTGTATCACATTTGGGCAGAAAGGAATCAAAGAAGATTTCAAGACAAGAAGCTCGTGGGACAACATAGAATGAAGACTATCATTTTAGAGCTACATACAAAAGGACAAACAGGAAACAAATGGCAAAGAGAGCTAGAAAGGTTGAATAGTTATCCTAGCTAGAGAACTAGGAAAAATGTATAGCAAAAGCTAGAAAAGTGAGTAGTAAGAGTAGTGGAAATGATATTTGTATTATCTGTACGAGAGAACTAGTTCAAGAGTACCAAAGAACTACTGAATTGTAAATGTTACACTTGGTTGAATAAATTTTTTGATTTTAACCAAAAAATATATATATTTTCTTATTCTGGAAATATATATTTTTATACTTATGTTATACTGTTTTAAATTCTTCAATTGTCTAAATTTATCAATAATTTTCTTGAAAGTTATTTATTTATATTTTATTTATTAATTAATTCAAAACATGAATATTATAATATTATCTTTATCCACCTCTTTTCATACATTATTTTCTACTATAATATTTGATTAGTTTTCAGATTTTATATTTTACTAAAAATTTTAATAATATATTATTTTTTACTAAATTATAATTTTGAATTCATTAAAAGTATAAAGAGATAAGCCTTTTGTTATTTTTTTTATAAAAAACGTACTAACATTTTTAATAATTAATAAATTATGTTTTATATATAATATATTATCTTATGTATAATATCCTAATAGTTTCTTTATATTTTTTTGTATTTTTCATTATGAAATTATGAGTTCTATTTATTAATTAAATTTTCCTACATGAG
>MDKI01075018.1:0-52519 GCA_005239505.1 Nicotiana paniculata | reverse complement strand
GTATTTACTTAACGGATTTTATGTAATTACTATGTAATAAAGTGAAAGGTAATATTTTTCATAAATGTTAAAATAGAAAATTATTTCAATTAATTAATAATTGGCTTGCCTGACAATGATGTCCGGTGCCATCACGACCTTATGGATTTTGGGTCGTGACAGTGATACTAGGCACATCATGAGAGATTATCCCAGACTTGGGAGAGGCGGATTTCATCAGAATACTCATACTACAGGCTCTATTCCAGTTACTACCCCACATGCACAATCAGTTATGGGTGGAGGACATGTGGGTAAAGGGGCGCTCTAGAGGGGGAGACCCAAACCGTTGATATAATTGATATGGTATGGCTGAGGCCGCTACACAAATGGTGTCGTTGCAAGTATGATTTAATTCATAATAAAGGAGCACTGCTCTTAGTTTGATTCAATTCCAATTATCAAGGTAAGACCTCCTATCATGCTCCATGTATGGTGAGTTAGTGATATTGTACACCATTCACGTGTTTATCCCTGTTGGAAGATTTGATGGTGTTAGCCCGTGTCTAGCATTTTTTTTTGTACACTATTGAGGGCTAATAATCCAAAAGTAACTTCTGTTACTCACTACATTGGGTTTTGATATAAATTCAGGATAGTTTGACTAAAATTTGTGATATATATGCCCTATCGGTATGGGGGTTCATTTTGTGTTGTGAAATTTTTTCACGAAATTTATTTAAAAAAAAAGAAAAGAAAGGGAATGGAAAATTTCAATTGGCACAATGTGCAAAATATTTGTGATGCAGAGTTGAGGACAAGATCCTCACAATTTTTATATGATGTGAAATATTTAAACCGAGCTACAAGCCGCAGTGGGATTTATATAAGAACGAGGTCCTTATGGTGAAAATTTATGTGTTTAAATTCTCTCTTTGTGAAATTTAAATTTGTACGATAGTAATAATAGGGAGTCATGCATGTTAGGCTTATTTGATAAATTCTTATAAGTATTTATGTGCATATTTAGCCATATTCGTGCTGTGAATATTGAGTTTTAGCCTACGGGGTGGATGCCCGGGTGGCGTTAAATGTGACTGGTTAATTCAAGTTAATAATTATGAGGTCTTCATGCCTCACGTGTTGCTGTCAATGTGAAAAATTTGGAATAAGGTTTTGGTTAATATGAGATTAATTGAGGATGCTGGAATCAATTATGAACTACTATTATGACCAGAGATGTGGTTATGGGCATACGTATAATATGTGTGTAGGCACGAAATTTCTACATCCAGTTGAAACTAACATAGTGTGTTAATATGAAAATCGGCCCTTTGTTTTGGATTTATTGGAGTGTAAGAAATTGACTTTAAATCTTATGAATGAGGATAAAAGAAATAAACTCAACTGAGATGTGGTTGTTGGATCCATGTTACATTTGCGGTGAAGTAGAATCACCCGCGAGTGTGTGTGTGTAATAATACACTCACTAAATTAATGTGCTCAGAAAGATTCTTGGCACGTCCGAGGACGAACGTATGTTTTAAGAGAGGGAGAATGTAACGACCCGACTTGTCGTTTTAAGAATTTACGCCACGTTCAGCGACTTAAGTTCTCGAGCAACTTCGTAATATGTATTATGACCTGCGTGTACGGTCGAGTTTGGTTTTCGGAAGATTCAGAATTTTGATTGAAAGAACAACTCTCATTTTTGAAGCTTAAATGAAAAGAGTTGACCGGAATTTGACTTTTGAGCAAACGACTCCGGAATGGAATTTTGATGATTCCAATAGCTTTGTATGGTGATTTTGGACTTGGGCATATGCTCGGATTTGGATTTGATAGTTCGTAGGACTATTCGACGCATTTTGGCAAAAGTTGGAAATAGAAGATTTTTGGAAAGTTTGACCGGGGAGTTGACTTTTTGATATCGGGATCGAAATCCGATCCTGGAAATTGGAACAACTCCATTATGTGATTTATGACTTGTGTGCAAAATTTGAGGTCTATCGGAATTGATTTAATAGGTTTCGGCATCGAATGTAGAATTTGGAATTTGTTAGTTTTGAATAGGTTTGAATTGGGATGCGATTCGTGTTTTAATGTTTTTCAATGTAATTTGAGGCATCTACTAAGTTCGTGTCATATTATGGGACTTGTTAGTATACTTGGTTGGGGTCCCATAGGGCTTGGATGAGTTTTGGAAGAGTTTTTGGAAGAGTTTGGTGTTTTGAGCATAAGCATGTAATGATCCAAAGGTCCATTTTCATTTTTAGAGATCGGAATTCTATTTCGAGACTTCCAGGAGTTTGATAATGAATTATAGGAATGATCTGGAAAGGTTGGTCTAATTTCATCAAGTCGCAATTGGGTTTTTAGCGCAAAACATGAGTTAATTGTTTAACGAGAGAAATTGATATCGCATTGAGCAAATGAGCTCTGAATTGAGTTTCGATTGAAGGACTAGGTGTGTATTATTATTTGTGACTCATAGGAACAATAATCGTTGAATTCCGAGTTCATATAGTGGAGTTAGAGCTTTTTTAGTGAAAATAAATATTGCTGGTGCAACAGGATCCGGTGCACACCTTTAACGACAAGGTTTTGGCACTTTTAGCAACGGGAATTGGGGTTTTAGCGACCAGAATCGTGTTTTTATTGAGCAACCTTGTTATTTTTTTTAGCTCATTTCAACATTTTTGGACGAAAAGAACGCGGCTTGGGGCGATTTTTTAGCGAGAAATCATGGGAAATCTTGAGGTAAGTCACTTGTGATCATTTCTACTCCATAATATTGAATTATCATCGAATAATCTGACTAAATTACATGTTTTTGAGGTGTAAATCGGGGATTTGGACCTAGGGATTTGAAAATAAGATTTGAGGATTTGGAAGCCGAATTGTTATCGAAATTTAGTAATTTTGGTATGGTGGGACTCGTGTTGAATGGGCATTTATATTTCGTAACTTTTGTCAATTACGAGACGTGGGCCCCACGGGGGATTTTTGAGTTAATTTCGGATTTTATTGCAAAATTTAGTATTTTCATATGGGATTGATTTCTATAATTTGTGTTGACTGTATTGAATTATTTTTTACTAGATTCGAACCATTTGGAGTTGGATAATCGAGGAAAAGGTCTACTATTGGATGGACATAGTGTGATTTGAGGTAAGTATCTTGCCTAACCTTGAGTGGGCGAATTACTCCTTAGGCATTATTTCTTATGTGAAAATTGTGTGAATGATAACCATGTACACGAGGTGAAGAGTTCGTAATTAGTTTATATGTGCAAATTATATCGGTTAAAATTTATCGACACCCTTATGTATTAAAGTGAAAAATTGTTGGAACTTAGTAAATCCTTGTTTTGTCATTCCTTATTCCTTGTTTGTCAAGTTTGTATTTATATGATAATTTGGTGTAAATTTCTATTTGGAGTTTTACATGAATTCCGTGTGTTTTGTTGATTTGATATTTCTTGGAAATTATTATATTATGAATTTCTCTATCTACGAATTAATTAAGTAAGTTTAAATTGAGGTATTAATATATTTATCGAAAATACGGATTAAAGAAGGTGTCGTCTTATGCTGAGTTAATTTTCTATCTTTGTTGTTGTTATCGAGGTTTATGTACTTTGTGTGGAGCCTTGGGCTATTTGCTGTGAAATTAATTGATTTTGTTGTATCCTTGGAATTGGTTGTGGCCTATGGGAAATTTATAATATGAATTGTTGTTTTGTGTTGTCGTGGTAATATCCGTGTAAACTGTTGTGTGATTTGTGTTACTGTTATGCGGCGGATAAGGGTGGCATTCCACTGTTCATATTATGTGGGTATAAGGGTGGCACTTCACTGCAGTTATGTGTTGGGATATTGTCTGGGCAGAGAGATAAGGGTGGATATTAAACGGAGCGATAAGGGAGGTTAATATATGAGCGATAAGGGTGGCTACTATACGACTGATAAAGGTGGCTATAGGAGAGATAAGGGTGACTATTGTCAGGGATGATATGTGGTGATATTGTGTTGGTGATTTTATGTGATGTTGTGATTTTTCTGGTGATTTCTTTTATATATTGTGCAATTTATTTTATAAATCCAGTAAATTTAATAATAGTGAGATATATGTTAAAATTTTGAGCCTGTGAATATAGCTGAGCGGATTATGATATAGGCATGAGGTGCCGAGTATAAATGATGAATTTTCTATTGGTACGTGAATTGTCCTACAATTATGATATGAAATATAGGCACGAGCTGCCGTGGTTATATAATGAAAATGATATTGGCACGTGAATTGTTTGTGCAGTCGTGATATGAAATCTGGGCACGAGGTGCCGTAAGTAAATGATGACGATATTGTCATGTGAGTTGTCTGTGCGGTTGTGATATAAATATTCGTACGAGCTACCGTGGAAATATGAAAATGGGCTGAGACCTGTATTTTATGATTTTTGAAATGAGGTGTCGCAGAGTGACTTTTATTTGAAAGAATTATATTCGAAAAATACTATTTGAAGAATTATATTCGGAAGATATTTGTTTAAAAGTAATATATTCGAAAGACATTTATTTGAAAGAATCATAGACGAATGATTTATATTTGAAGGACTTGATTAATTGGTCGTACTTGTATTCATTATTTGCTGAGTAATAATAAAGTGTTCTTGTTGCCCTGCTGTTTATATCACTGGTTGATTATTGTTGCCATCATTGTTATTTGTTTCGTATTATTTTCGTATGATATATTGCACAGGTTATTGGACTAGTGAGCGTCTTGATTTTACCTCGTCACTACTCCACCGAGGTTAGTCTTGATACTTACTGGGTACCGCTGTGGTGTACTCATACTAAACTTCTGTACATTTCTGTACAGAGCCAGGTATTGGAGATATCAGACTTGGACAGAGTTAGAGTGTGATCACAAGGATTCAAGGTAGAGTTGCGTGGTTGTCGCAGTCCCTTGGAGTCTTTCCCTTTTATCGTATTGCCAATTATTATTCGAGCAGTATTGTGCATTTGATTTCAGATCATTTCATGTATTCAATTAGAGTTCGTGACTCAGTATTACCATTCTTGGGAGGTTGTATGATTATTTATGTGGTTAGTTTTGACACTTGTATTAGATTCTATTTTAAAAAAAATGGTTTGGATTGTTATTATGATTGGCTTACTTAGTCTTAGAGACTAAGTGCCATCCCGAATCCTGTGGTGGAATTTTGGGTCGTGACAGCAACGGTGCTGGGCGCCATCACGACCTAAAATGGAATTTGGGTCGTGACAATATGGTATCAGAGCAGTAGGTTCACATAGGTCTCACAAGTTATGGGCAGGCCTAATAGAGTATTGCGAATCGGTGCGGAGGCGTCCGTACTTATCTTCGAGAGGCTACAGGGTGTTAGGAAAACTACTCTTTATTCATCTTATATCGTGCAATTGATGGTGTACTAAGCTTCTTCCTCTTATTCTCTCAAAGATGGTGAGAACGCGCGCACTAGACGTTCCAGACCCGGGAGGGGCTGTTCGCCCTGTTGTAGAGGTCGAGGCAGAGGTCGGGGGAAGGCACCGACCTGAGGTAGGGGACGAGAACGTCTTGAGTTGCCCAGTTGCACCACCAGCGAATCTAGTGGAGGATCCTATTGTTGAGGAGCCGGGCGAGGTGCCCGCAGCAGAGCCAGCTCCGGTTTATTGCATGACAGCACCAGGCTTCCAGGAGGTCATGGGCCGTATGCTACAGTTCATGAATTCTATGACCTAGGCTGGTTTATTTCCAGCAGAACCGGCCATATCTCAAGCGGGGGAGGGAGCACAGATCCCTGATGCTCAGGCTCCTGGGCATGCAGCTGATGTATATCAATACCTTGGGCACACTACCCATAGGCGGAGCCCATCCAGTTGCAGCAGCTGTACCTGAGCCCAGACCAACTGCAACCGGCGAGCCATAGAAGCTACTAGATAGATGGACCAGGCTTCACCCTCCGGTCTTTGGGGGTGAGCGACATGAGGATCCCCAAGACTTCATTGTTAGGTGCAAGGAAGTACAGTAGGGTCATCAACCCATGATTACAACACCAGCCGTCCGACCGCCTAGAGGCAGAGGGCACGCGGGTAGGGGCCATCCCAGAGGTGGATGTCAGGCAGGGGGAGGTCAGCTAGCTACTATCAAGTCAGGCGGAGGCCATCCAGCCGACGCCCCCACTAGGTTCTATGCTTTCCCGTCCAGACCAGATGTAGTGGCCTCAGATGCCGTGATCATAAGTATTATTTCTGTCTGCGGTACGTATGCTTCGGTATTGTTTGATCCATGGTCTACCTATTAATATGTGTCATCTCTATTTGCTAATTTCTTAGATATTCCTCGTGAGTCCTTGGGTACTACTGTTTATGTGTCCACTCATGTGGGCGATTCTGTTGTTGTGGATCAGATCTATTGGTCTTGTGTGGTCACATTCTGTGGTTACGAGACTAAAGAGGATATTCTGTTGCTTGATATGACCGATTTTAAGGTCATCATGGGCATGGACTGGTTATCCCCATATCACGCCATCCTAGATTGCCATGCCAAGACTGTTACCTTAGCGATGCCAGAGTTACCTAGATTGGAGGAAGGGTTCGTCTGTCAGTACATCTAGATAGGTTATCTCTTTTATGAAGGATCAACATATGGTCGAGAAGGGTTGTTTGACTTATCTAGCCTATGTTCGGGATACTACCCCAGAGTCTCCGACGATTGATTCAGTACCAATAGTTTGGGAGTTCTCCGATGTGTTTCCTTCTGACCTTCCAGGCATGCCACCAGATCGTTATATCAATTTCTATATTGACTTGGCTCCAGGTACCCAGCCTATATCTATCCCACCATACCGTATGGCTTCGAAAGAATTGAAGGAATTGAAAGAACGGTTTGAGAAGTTTCTAGCAAAGGGGTTCATCAGACCGAGTGTATCACCTTGGGGTGCACTATTGTTATTTGTGAAGAAGAAAGATGGGACTATGTGGATGTGCATTGATTACCGCCAGTTGAACAAAGTCACCATTAAGGACAAGTACATATTGCCGCATATTGATGATTTATTTGACCAGTTGTAAGGTGCTAGGGTGTTCTCTAAGATCGACCTGAAATCGGGGTACCATCGGTTGAAGCTTTGGGACTCGAATGTTTCAAAGGCTGCTTTATGTACTAGATATGGCCATTACGAGTTTCTAGTGATGCCTTTTGGCTTGACTAATGCCCCAGTGGAGCTTATGGACTTGATGAACATAGTGTTCAGTCCATATACTAATTCGTTTGTCATCGTCTTCATTGATGACATTTTGATCTACTCACGTCGTATAAAGGAGCACGCGTAGCATTTGATAGTGGTGCTTCAGACCTTGCGGGAACATAAGCTATATGATAAGTTCTCCAAGTGTGAGTTTTGGTTATATTATATGGCCTTCTTGGGGCATGTTGTATCAAGTGAGGGTATTAAGGTGGATCCCAAGAAGATTGAGGCAGTTCAGAGTTGGCCTCGTCCTACTTCGTCGACTGAGATTAGGAGTTTCTTTGGGTTAGCAGGTTATTATTGCCGATTTGTAGAGGGCTTCTCATCCATTGCAACACCTTTTACTATAATGACCCAGAAGGGTGCTTTGTTCCTTTGGACCGATGATTGTGAGGCGAACTTTCAGAAGCTCAAGACAACTTTGACTACAACACCAGTCCTAGTGTTACCTTCCGGTTCGGGAATGTATACTATGTATTACGATGCTTCATGTGTTGGCTTGGGTTATGTTTTGATGCAGGAGGGGAGAGATATTGCATATGCTTCATGCTAGCTGAAGCCCTATGAGAAGAATTATCACGTGCACGATTTAGAGTTGGTCGCGATTGTTCATGCTCTTAAGATCTGGAGGCATTATCTTTATAGGGTGTCTTGTGAAGTCTACAATGATCATCGCAGCTTGCAGCATTTGTTCAAGCAAAGGGATCTCAATTTGAGGCAATGCAGGTGGCTTGAGTTATTAAAGGATTATGACATCACTATTCTTTATGATTCGGGAAAGGCGAGTGTGGTCGCAGATGCCTTGAGCAGAAAGGCAAAGAGTATAGGCAACTTGGCATTCATTTCAGTAGAGGAGAGGCCACTAGACTTGGACATTCAGTCTTTGGCTAACAGACTTGTGAGGTTGGATATTTCAAAGCCCAGCCGAGTTCTTGCATGCGTTGTTGCCCAGTCTTCACTATTGGAGCAGATCAAGGCTCGACAGTTTGATAACCCGCACTTGGCGGTTCTTAGAGAGACGATACTGTAGGGTGGTGCCAAGGACTATATCTAAGTTCATGAGGTTATGGGTAATAACTTTCTTCAAAAATTTCAGGAATCCGGGCATGTGGGCCCGGGAGTGAATTTTAAGAATCTTACATTTAGGGTTGGGTAAGCTCTTTAATAGTTGGAATACAAACTTTTGAGCATGTATTGATTAGTTTATATACTCTTTGATTATTTTTGGGTGATTCGACACCGAATTGAGGGTGTGAGCACATTCTTAGACTGGGAAGTAGGCCTTGAGACGAGGTAAGTCTCTTTTTTAACTTGTAAGAGGGAAATTAACTCCATATGTGAACTTAATCAATATGTACTTCTATTTGTGGGGGACACGTACGTACGAAGTGACAAGAGTTTGTGTGTAGCTACTATTCATGCTTATGCCCGGGTAGGTTTAGGCTTACACCATATTTTGTTGATACCGTTTCTTGTTTATGCTTTCTAATTGTTTGGATTAAAGCGGAGGTTGAGGATTTCAATATTTTTAAGGTTCCTAGTTGGATTTCTTATTTTGAAAAATAATTGAGAGATATTATAATAACTTGAGAAAATCTATGTCCGACCGGTTCGCAAGTATATTCTGTGAGCGGGGTAAATTTTCACTACTCTCATGGGAGAGGGCCGTTTGCCTCAGCAGGTTAAATTGACATATCTATGGCTCGGGCCGTTTGACCCTCGGCAGTGCACAATACATTTATATGTATATTTGGATCGGACCATACGTCTCAACATAATTCGTGTGTGATATATTGGAACCCCTTTTATATTTAATACCGTTTCATGGACTTGAAAGGTGAAAGGATTAGATGAGAGAAATGACTTGGTTCTTACCTGGAATGAAAAGATTGTTTACTTATTTTCCTGGTATGTGTTCTATTCTCATTTTATATATATCATGCTTAATTAGAACTTCATATTATTATATATTTGTCCCATAGTAAGTGTCGAAGTCGACCCCTCGTCATTACTTCTTCGAGGTTAGACTAGATACTTACTGGGTACATGTTGTTTATGTACCCAGGCTGCACTTTTGCACTTGATGTGCAGGATCTGAGGCAGGTGCATCTGGTTATCAGTCCGGCGCACACGCTTGACTTCTGGTTCGAGACTATACGGTGAGCTGCCCTTTTGAGCTGTTCAGCAGCAGCCGGTGTCTCTCTTTTGATTTATTTTCTGTCTATTCTATTTTAGACAGTAGAGTAGAATTCTTTTGTACATTCTACTTGTCACGACCCAAAATTCGCTAGTCCCGATGACACCTAACCCAACCTGCTAGGTAAGCCAACTAATAACTGTCAAATTTCAATAATAGCGATAAGACAATCAAACAAAGGAATTTTCTGAATCTTAAACCTTTCCCAAAGACTGGTAGTACAAATCATGAGCATCTAAGAATAAAATTTATAAAACTAAAATGAAATAATACATCGTCTGTTTGAAAGTACATAAATAGAGTTTTAGAATCTAAGGCTACCCCGAACAAAAGAGGCAGCTACGATAGGAACGCATGTACCTCTTCAAATCCAGCAACCATCGAACACAGCAACAACATCAACCAACATCTGCATGCAATGTGCAGAAGTGTAGTATTAGTACAAATGACCCCATGTACTGAGTAAGTAACAAACCTAACCTTAGGTTGATAGTAGTGACGAGCTGGAGCATAGGTCGGGTCCAACACCTATAACCAACAGTAGTTTGTAACAATGTAAAGAAATCAAATAAAGAAGTAGCTCAGAGATAAAATTCTTAGCCTTTTCATAGTTTCCCAAAATAGTTTCTCTTTTCAAATATAACAGTGGAAAAACCCAAGTCTTTATCAAAAATTTGCCAAAAATATGAGTAAGTTGAAAACTGTAATTTTTTTCCCAAAAACTTTTCATCAGGTAAATGTTTCATTTTCAGTTAGCATGAGGAAGTACATCTCCATGCCTATATTCAATATGTATGAGAAGACATGAATGACGTGATACCATACAACATGAGGAAAAATGCAACTCTATGCCTGTATGTCAAGTGTGCATATCAAATGTGATGCAACTCAGTGATAAAACCATATACATACTCCCAGAGTATCAATTCACTGAGTCCTCCCAGTCACTGAGTCCTCACAGTCACTCAGTCCTCCCAATCACTCGGCACTCGCACTTAGTAGGTACCTGTGATCACTAGGGGTGTGTACAGACTCCGGAGGAGCTCCTTCAGCCCAATCGTTATAACAAGCCAATCTTGGCATAAATCAGTAAAACATGATGCGGTGTGCAACCCGATCCCATAACATCCTCACCATCAGGCCCTCGGCCTCACTCAGTCATCAATCTCTCCAGCCTCTCAGGCCCTCAATGTCATGAAACTAGTCTGACAATAATGATATGATATATCAATAAATAACAACTGAGACTGAGATATGATATGAATGCATGGATATGACTATGTACAAAATATCAATGAAATATGTGAAATGACAGCAAGAAACGACCACTATGGGTCTCAACAATATTGGCATAAAGTCTAAACATGAAATCCAGCATGATTGACAACTCAATTACTTTATCGCATGGTGAAACACAGATATCGACAAAATAAGGCCACTATAAAATGCCATGGGAACCACAAAGTCCCAATTCACAGGGTGCACGCCACACGCCCGTCACCTAACATGTGCGTCACCTCAATACCAATCACATAACACGTAATGCGGGGTTTCATACTCTCAACACTAATTTTAGAAGAGTTACTTACTTTGAACAAGCCAATTCCAATACCGAGCAAGCCAAGTGATGCTCCAAAAATTCCATCCCGCACGTTTCGACCTCCGAACGACCCGAAACTAACCAAAAGTAACTCAAATACATCAAACAATGCTAAAGGAACCAATCCTAATCGAAAAAGGTCGAATCTTTAACCAAAATCCCAAAATCGGCCAAAAAGTCCAACCCGGGCCCGCGTCTCAGAATCCGACAAAACTCATGAACTTCGACAACCCATTCAATTATGAGTCCAACCATACTAGTTTCACTCAGATCCGACTCTGAATCGATGTTCAAAACTCAAAATTTTCACTTTATGAAATTTTAGACAAAACTCCCAAATTTCACTTTGAAATCATCAATCAAATGCTAAAAATGATGGATTCATGAAATATAACCAAAATCAAGTATAGAACACTTACCCCAATCCATATGCAAGCAGCAAATCCAATCCTTTTAAAAGAGAACCTGAATCCCCTCTTTCTTCACCTCCAAAAATTGTCCAAATCCGAGCTCCCCAACTCAAAATATGACCAAATGAATAAACCTTCGATATTAACTACTTTTGCCCAGCTGTTATACCTTTTTTTGCATCCAAACAATCCCAAAACTTGCTTTTGATGCATCCAATGGATTTTTTGTGAAATTTTAGTAAAGATAGGCTTTTGAATCACTCCATTTGACCTTATAATGAAGGAGGTATGTTGGTTTTAATATTTGGAAATAGTGCATATTTTTAAATACGAAGTCAGTGACAATTTCATAATTAATTTGAAAAATCTGGCAACCCAATTCTTAGTAAAATGACCATAAATGTCTCGTACGATGTCCAAATTCGCCGATTCTTTTGCTATGGATCCGTAATTACGATACAGATCTAATGTTTCAACCAAAACAAAAATCGAAGCTCAATTGTTCAATGTGGTACCATTTATGCTTGAAAAAACGACGTCGAAATATTAGAAAAATGAGCGCAACACAACCCAATTCTATCCAAAACTTCCCCGAGCGTCTAGGGACCCCGTAACACGGACTTACTCGAGGCCTCAAATCACACATAACAACATCTAAACGTTGAAACACACCTCAAATCAAACTTAATGAACTTTTGAACTTTCGACTTCCAGAAACTCGCGCCGAAACATATCAAATCAACTCGGAATGAACTCAAATTTGCACACAAGTACTAATACATCATACAGAGCTACTCGTGTCCCCAAACTACCGAGAGAAGTGCAAACGATCAAAACGACCGTTCGGGTCGTTACACTACTAGTAGCTCATACACTTGTGATACCGGATCTTGGCACACATTAGTAGACTTATGATTTTGGGTCGTATTTCTACCGTTGTGATTGCATTTAGCCGCTTTCGTTTTGATTATTTTAAATCTGTTATGCATTAAATCCTTTAAATTAAGGAAAATTATTTACTCGAAAAACATATTAAAATGGAAAATCACTAGATTGTTCAGCATTGGTTTGCCTAGCAACAGTGCTGGGCATCATCACGGTCTACAATGGTATTTGGGTCGTGACACATATGCACCAAGAGTTTAAGGTGACCTACAGATTTTCCATTTTCAATATAAGCTGTTTAATCATTAATAATTGATAATACATACATCATATTTTATAGATATATTTTTTATATGTAATATTTTTTAAAAATTTAAAACTTTAAAACAAACTAAAAATATTTTTTAATATTTTTTTTATTTGAACTACTCGTTGAAACTCCTAATATTTATATTCAAAATCAAATAAGATTTTTACTTATATAATCATTTTCGTATTTAAGTTGCTTAAAATAACTATGGCTCCTTCATCTAATTTATATCCAAAGAAGAAGAACCGAAAATGTAAATTCAATTCCTTATTTAATAAGATCTAATAACAATAATGACCATTGAATATGAGCGAAATAATTTCTTTTTGAATTAAAAAATAAGACATCAAGATATATTGTCTCCTACTTCGAATAATAAATTTAGTGAAAATTACTATATCTTCAATTCAAATGAGAAAAATGAGTTTGATATAACGACAAACACGGAAATCAACTGCAAAGCCCACAGAGAATAAGTAAGAACTTACTGATACTAAAATCGATAATATCAATCAACACTCCGTCTATATTCATGAATATTTTAGGTTCTTAAACTCTATTTTGCTTTCTAAATGTATACGATGTTTAAATCTTATTATAGATGTTACTATCTTTAGACTAGAATAGTTTAAGAAAAATGCTATTATATAGAAAGATAAGTTCGGTATAAGGCTAGAGATTTGAATATGGAGATATCATCAGTTCTTTAAAGCATGGTTCATGTAACAAACTAAAAAGTAATTCAAAGTTAGAGCACTTTGTGAATGACTATAATAATTTATTAATTATAAGTAATAAAATGGTATATTTAAACAGCTCGGTATAATTATTAAGCAAGAAAAATAATTAAGAGTATCTTATTTTTATTGTCCTATAATTTTTTGAAGCGGAACCTTGAATCAGCCACTAATAATTGCATTAGAGTAAGTTATCTATATCAGATTCTTTGGAGTGCGGTCCTTTTTCATATTCAGCGTGAATGCGAGATTCTTTGTGCATGAGAATATTCTTTTTTAATATTTAGGTTTTAGGTTATAGTGATCTTTGAATTCAACTAGAGTTGTGTTCACTTAGAATCTTGATAAATCAGTGATGGGCTATATCTCTTGCTATTCAAATTAATTATGGCATTTTTGCGAGACGCAGAGAGAGAAGTTATGGGTTGATCAAAATCTTGGCTAAATGTATGTATTACTGTCACGATTCAAATTTTCCTCCGTTGGATATCGTGATGGCACCTAGTCTTAAAGACTAGGTAAGCCTAATATTCATGGAATGAGAATAATAATAAATAGAATCTAATATTTTTCTGAAATAAATAATTCTTTACACATTGTATATTCCCAAAATCCGGTAGTACAAGTCATAAGCTTTAAAGAAATTACACTAAAACTCCTAAATATACCAATGTTCAGAAATAAGTACAACAGTGCAAACAGAAATATAAGATGCTGACTCCGAAACCGCGAACGCTGAAGCGGTTTTACCTTGAGTCTCCACAACAACAACCGCGCTAGTAACAATCAATCAGCCGACTATGCGAAAACCTGGAACCAACACAAAAATATGCAGACGAGTAGTATGAGCACACCACATCGGTGCCCAGTAAGTATCAAGACTAACCTCAGTGAAGTAGTGGCGATGACTAGTCAAGACACCCACTGGTCTAATAAAACAAACATGAATAAATATAGAAAATAGAGGAATATGACATATGTACAAAGATTTCACAATATAACTAACTACATAACAATGCAATGCAGGCGGAAAATAATAATAATATTACACAGAGAAAAAATGGAGGAGAACACAGCCAAAAACTGAAACCCACAATACAGTAAGAACAAGTAATAGCTCAGCACTGCGATAATCTCCACCTCTGACCTTAGCCAACAACTCCAACAATTTAATCAAACCTTCGAACATAACCTTTCACCCACCAGTTTATATTAAAGACCTTAAATATATTTGTTTCAAAATAGAAAACTTCTTTTGAAAGGTACTTCCTCCGAATACGTATATATACTTTACAGAAGGAAAGTCTTTAGATGTAATTTCTTCAAGGTAAGCGTTTTTAAAAATATACTTTCCCGACAAATGTATTTCGATCTTAATTTTCGATAGAACAAGTGCACGACATCACCCTTCATGCTTTCACTCTCGTCCTTCCCATAGGAATCGGAAGATACAACACATAAATAAGCAAATTAAGCATCTAAAAGACATGGACAATGCAACAACAATTGAGATAAAAGTCAAGTACATGACAACAACAATAAGTCACACCAAATATGTAAGTGCAACTATAACAGCTCGAAGTAAAGGCACAATGTATACACGAGGAAATAGATATCACATCATAATTCATGTCCCTCGTCCTCACCTATACGGAAACACCCTTCGTTCCATGAACTCACAATATGGCACGGCATCACCCTTCGTGATTTTACTCTCAATAATATGGCACGACATCACCCTTCGTGCTTTTACTCTCAATAATATAGCACGGCATCACCCTTCGTGCTTTTACTCTCAATAATATGGCACAACATCACCCTTCGTGCTTTTACACTCTTTCCTTACATGATAATGAATATAAACAATGGCACGGCATCACCCTTCGTGATTTTACACTCTTTCCTCACATGACAATGAATATAAACAATGGCACGACATCACCCTTCGTGCTTTACACTCTTTCTCACCCAAATAAATGAAATGATAGCATTCAGACAAGGGAATCAACAACATAAACAATAATAGAAATCATAGGAAATGAACAATAATGGAAACCATACTGTCCCGACAAGGGAGTCAACAATTGAAACAATATCATCAGCAACATGAACAATAATGGAAATCATACTGTCCCGACAAGGGAGTCAATAATGGAAACAATATCATCAGCAACATGAACAATAATGGAAACCATACTGTCCCGGCAAGGGAGTCAATAATGAAAACAATATCATCAGCAACATGAACAATAATAGAAACCACACTGTCCCGACAAGGGAGTCAACAATGGAAACAATATCATCCCGGCAAGGAAAACAGCTATAACCAATCTTGCTTAATTAATTAGCTTCATGAAATAAATCCCAACTTGAACCAATGCTCCACAATAGGAAATGCCAAGAGAATCATCAACATGTATAATAATCAAGTTAAGCCTAAGTAGTGCTTAATTAAAGATCATATCAATCACAATATACGACCAACGAACATGCTTGACACCAACATCTAATACTCCAATTACTACTAAACAATTATAGGGCGAGATTATGCTAATTCTAGTCAAATAGGCAGTTTATGAAGGAAGATATAGCACGACGGTAGAAAAAGGTAGTTTCTTCAATTAAGATCAAATAAGCAACAAGAGAAAACTAAGCAAGTAACTTCTAATTTAAGCAAAGAGAGATGAACTAGCAATCAGAACTCAGATATAACAAATACAACTTCACACACAGGGAATATAAGGACCTAAGAATCCAAAAGGCCAACCTAATTGCAAATAAGTCCGAGTACGCACTCGTCATCTCGCGTACACGGGCTACAATCAACATAGAAGACTCAATCCTAAGGGGTAATTCCCACACAAGGTTAGGCAAGATACTTACCTCAAAGACGATAACCCGGTACTCTAAATTTACTTCTCAGGCGAAAAGACCTTCGGATGGATCAAAATCAACTAAAACAACTTCAAAATACACATAAAACGTATAAGGAACTATCCCTAATAATAAAGTTTCGATATTTACAAAAATATAAAAATCGATCCAAAAGTCGACCCCCGAGCCCGCACTTCGGAACTTGACAAATTTTACAAAATCGATTACCCATTCCAATACGAGTTCAACCATACAAAATTTACCAAATTCCGATATCATTTGGTCCCTAAAATCATGAATTTTTAATTTAGAAATTTTCTTCCAAAACCCACATTTTCCTCAACTCAAAACACAATTTAAATGAAAAAAACAATGACTAATTCATGGAATATATTTAATTCTAGTTGAAGAACACTTACCCATTCGAATTGTGTGAAAAAGCCTTAAAGAATCGCTAAGATTCGAGCTTTAGGGGTCAAAATATGATAAAATGGTGAAACTCCCGATTTTGGGTTATATTCTGCCTGCCCAAGAATTAAGGCATTGCGATCGCGAGAATTCGTATGCAATCGCGTAGAGGAAAGTATTATTGGCCAAAAATGGTTCAATGTGATCGCGAAGGAACATATGCGATCGCATATAAGTAAAATATATGTTGCCCCAACTCCACACTACGTGATCGCGAAACAGGCGATGCGATCACATAGGAGAAATAATTCGATGCCCTAGTGGAAGCACTATGCGAACGCGATTGTGAAGATGAGATCGCGAAGAAGGAGAAAATATACCTTCGCGATCGCGAACTACTATATGTGAACGCAGTGAAGGAAATCACTGGGCGGGTCAGAGCAACTCTATGCGATCGCGACTACTTCTATGCGATCGTATAGAAGGAAACCAGAAGACAGGTTCAATAGTGCAAAAATGAGGGAAAGTTGACCCGAAGCCTACACGAAACACCCTTGAGGCCCCCCAGGACCCCGTCCAAGAAATCGAACTTATAAATTTCTCAAATCTTCAAATATCAAAACTCGTGCCGAAACCTGTCAATTCAACCCGGAATGACGTGAAATTTTGCAGACAAGTCACAATTAACAAAACAGACCTACAGACATTCTCGGAATTCCATTCCGAACCCGATATCAAAATTTTAGCTATCGGCCAAAATCGTCGAAATTCTAACTTTCGCCAAATTACTTCAAATTACTCTACGGACTTCCAAACCCAATTCCGGACGCGCGTCTAAGTCCAAAATCATCATACGAAGTTGTTGACATCACCCAAAACTCATTCCGATGTTGTTTACACAAAAGTCAAACCTCCGGTCAACTTCCATCACTTAAACTTCCAAAAATTGAAATTTGCCTCCCAATTCGACTCTGAATTATCCGGTAACTGAATCCAACCACGCACGCAAGTCGGTATACCCAATGTTAAGCTGTTCAAGACCTTACGCCACCGAACGAAGCTTAAATTCTCAAAACGACCAATCGGGTCGTTACAATTACTTGGATTTTATCTTTACATAATATTTTATTATAGGATTCTCCAACCAAGATTTGAATTAGATGTCTGAGAAATTATGTCTAGCAAGATTCTTCCTTTATCGGTCTATCTAAATACAATGGACATTAATTATTTTCAAGAACTCCCACTTTTTTAGCTTTATTTTTCAGATCATATATGTATGTGTTCATACATGTGTGCCTTTGTAAATTGCCATCCGCCGTTCTATTTTTAAATTCTGATTTCTTGTAGATTTTATTTTTGACCATGTGAGTAGTATTTAGTTCTAACTTTCAATATGTACAAACAGCTTAAGATGACATGTAGATTTCCGTTTTTAATATAACTGTTTAATCATTAATGATGGATAATACGTATACCGTATTTTATACTAGATATAATTTCATATATAATATTTTTTTAATATTTAAAACTTTAAAACAAACTAAAAAAGTTTAGTAATTTTTTTTATTGTAACTACTCGTTGAAACTCCTAATATTTATATTCAAAATCAAATAAGATTTTTATTTATATAATCATTTTCTTATTTAAGTTGCATAAAATAACTATAGCTCCTTAATCTAATTTATATCCAAAGAAGAACAACTGAAAATGTAAATTCAATATCTTATTTAATTAGATCTAATAACAATGATGATCATTGAAATTACTCATTGATTTCAATTGGAACAAACCTCCAAGGGGTTGGTTTAAACTAAACGTTGATGCTAATTTCAATAACTATAATCAAAGTTGTGACTTAGAAATGAAATGATAGCATTCAGACAAGAGAATCAACAATATAAACAATAATAGAAACCACAGGAAATGAACACTAATGGAAATCATACTGTCACAGCAAGGGAGTCAACAATTGAAACAATATCATCAGCAACATGAACAATAGTGGAAACTATACTGTCCCGGCAAGGGAGTCAATAATAGAAACAATATCATCAGCAACATGAACAATAATGGAAACCATACTGTCCCGGCAAGGGAGTCAATAATAGAAACAATATCATCAGCAACATGAACAATAATGGAAACCATACTGTCCCGGCAAGGGAGTCAATAATGGAAACAATATCATCAGCAACATGAGCAATAATGAAAACCACACTGTCTCGACAAGGGAGTCAACAATGGAAACAATATCATCCCGGGAAGAAAAACAGCTATAACCAATCTTGCTTAATTAATTAGATTCACGAAATAAATCCCAACCTGAACCAATGCTCCGCAATAGGAAATGCCAAGAAAATCATCAACATGTTAATCATCAAGTTAAGCCTAAGTAGTGCTTAATGAAAGATCATATCAATCACAATATACGACCCACGGGCATACTTGACACCAACATATAATACTCCAATTACTACTAAATAATTATAGGGCGAGATTATGCTAATTCTAGTCAAATAGACAGTTTATGAAGGAAGATATAGCACGACGGTAGAAAAGGTAGTTTCATCAATTAAGTCAATTAAGATCAAATAAGCAACAAGAGAAAACTAAGCAAGTAACTTCTAATTTAAGCAGAGAGAGATGAACTAGAAATCAGAACTCAAATATAACAAATACAACTTCACACACAGGGAATATAAGGACCTAAGAATCCAAAAGTATCAGGACTCAGATACAACAAATACAACTTCACACACAGGGAATATAAGGACCTAAGAATCCAAAAGGCCAACCTAATTGCAAATAAGTCCGAGTACGCACTCGTCAACTCGCGTACACGGGCTACAATCAACATAGAAGACTCAATCCTAAGGGTAATTCCCCCACACAAGGTTAGGCAAAATACTTACCTCAAAGACAATAACCCGGTACTCTAAATTGACTTCTCAGGCGAAAAGACCTCCGGACGGCTCAAAATCAACTAAAATCACTTCAAAATACACATAAAACGTAGGAACTATTCCGATTAATAAAGTTTCGATCTTTACAAAAATATAAAAATCGACCCAAAAGTCGACTCCCGAGCCCGCACCTCTGAACCCGATAAATTTTACAAAATTCGATTACCCATTCCAATACGAGTTCAACCATACAAAATTTACCAAATTCCGATATCATTTGGTCCCTCGAATCATGAATTTTCAATTTAGAAATTTTCTTCCAAAACATTTTTCTCAACTCAAAACACAATTTAAATGATAAAAACAAGGAGTAATTCATGGAATATATTTAATTCTAGTTGAAGAACACTTACCCATTCGAATTGTGTGAAAAAGCCTCAAAGAATCGCCAAGATTCGAGCTTTAGGGGTCAAAATGTGATAAAAATGGTGAAACTCCCGATTTTGGGTTATATTCTGCCTGCCCAGGAATTAAGGCATTGCGATCGCGAGAATTCGTATGCAATCGCGTAGAGAAAAATATTATTGGCCAAAAATGGTTCAACGCGATCGCGAAGCAACATAGGAAAATATTATTGGCCAAAAATGGTTCAATGCGATCACGAAGGAACATATGCGATCGCATATAAGGAAAATATCTGCTGCCCCAACTCCACACTACGCGATCGCGAAACAGGGGATGCGATCACGTAGGAGAAATAATTTGCTGCCCAGTGGAAGCACTATGCGAACGTGATTGTGAAGATGCGATCGCGAAGAAGGAGAAAATATACCTCCGGGATCGCGAACTACTATATGTGAACGCAGTGAAGGAAATCACTGGGCGGGTCAGAGCAACTCTATGCGATCACGACTACTTCTATGCGATCGTATAGAAGGAAACTAGAAGACAGGTTCAGTAGTGCAAAAATGAGAGAAAGTTGACCCGAAGCTTACCTGAAACACCCCCGAGGCCCCCAGGACCCCGTCCAACCACACACACAAGTCATATAACATAACACTGACTCGCTCGAGGTTTCAAATCACATAAACAACACCAAACGACGAATCAATCCAAGAAATCGAACTTATAAATTTCTCAAATCTTCAAATATCAAAACTCGTGCCGAAATTTATTAATTCAACCCGGAATGACGTGAAATTTTGCAGACAAGTCACAATTAACACAACTGACCTACATCCATTCCCGGAATTCCATTCCGAGTCAAAATTTCACCTATCGGCCGAAATCGCCGAAATTCTAACTTTCGCCAAATTATTTCAAATTACTTTACGGACCTCCAAAACCAATTCCGGACGCGCGTCTTTGTCCAAAATCATCATACGAAGCTGTTGACATCACCCAAAACTCATTCCGAGGCTGTTTACACAAAAGTCAAACCTCCGGTCAACTTCCATCACTTAACCTTCAAAAAATTGAAATTTGCCTCCCAATTCGACTCCAGATTATCCGATAACTGAATCCAACCACGCACGCAGGTCGGTATACCCAATGTTAAGCTGTTCAAGACCTTACGCCTCCGAACAAAGCTTAAATTCTTAAAACGACCAGTCGGGTCGTTATAATTACTTGGATTTATATTTACATAATATTTTATTTTAGGATTCTCCTACCAAGATTTGCATTATATGTCTGAGAAATTATGTCTAGCACGATTCGTCCTTTATCGGTCTATCTAAATACAATGGACACTAATTATTTTCAAGAACTCACACTTTTTTAGCTTTATTTTGCAACACAAATATATTATTTAATAGTATATTTAATTTTATATTCATTGATATTGGTACAAGGGTAAAGCGCATTACAAAATATTATTCACCTTTTTAAATTCAAATATAATTTTTATAAAATATTTAATAATTTTAAAAAGAAATAATAGTTGCGGAAATAGTAAACACGCAACGCTTATCCTAAGACTTATAGCCCGTTTGTTCAAGCTTTTTTTTTTGGGCCAAAAGTACTTTTTTTGGCCAAAAACACTTTTGGTCAGAATTTGAAGTGTTTGACCAAGCTTTTGGAAGGAAAAAAAGTATTTTTGAGCAGAAGTAGAAAAAAGTAGCTTCTCTCCTGAAGCGCTTTTGATAAAAATACACTTAGAAGCAATTTTTAAAAGTTTGGCCAAACACTAATTACTGCTCAAAAGTGCTTTTCAAATTAATTAGCCAAATACAACCGATTCTCATTAAAAGTACTTTTGAGAAAAAACACTTCTCATAAAGCAATTTGAGGAAAAAGCAGATCTAATTTCCAAAATCCGAATCCCAATAGACATATATTTCTCAATCCGAATCCCAATAGACATATATTTCTCAATCCGAATCACAATCGAATTCCTTTTTTTTTTTCAGATCATATATGTATGTGTTCATACATGTGTGCCTTTGTAAATCGCCATCCGCCGTTTTTAAATTTTCTTGTAGATTTTATTTTTGACCATGTGAGTAGTATTTAGTTCTAACTTTCAATATGTACAAACAGTTTAAGATGACATGTAGATTTCCGTTTTTAATATAACTGTTTAATCATTAATGATGGATAATACGTATACCGTATTTTATACTAGATATAATTTTTATATGTAATATTTTTTTAAATATTTAAAACCTTAAAACAGACTAAAAAAGTTTATTAATTTTTTATTTATTTTAACTACTCGTTGAAACTCCTAATATTTATATTCAAAATCAAATAAGATTTTTACTTATATAATCATTTTCTTATTTAAGTTGCATAAAATAACTATAGCTCCTTAATCTAATTTATATCCAAAGAAGAACAACTGAAAATGTAAATTCAATTTCTTATTTAATTAGATCTAATAACAATGATGATCATTGAAATTACTCATTAATTTCAATTGGAACAAACCTCCAAGGGGTTGGTTTAAACTAAACGTTGATGCCAATTTCAATAACTATAACCAAAGCTGTGGCTTAGGTGGTGTTATCAGGAATGCCAATAGTAATTGGGTGGTTGGTTTTACAAAATCGACTCATGCTAATGGCTCACTAGTAGCAGAATTGAAAGCCCTAAGAGAAGGTCTCAGAATAGCAACAAATTGGAATCTTTTCTCTCCTGAAATAGAGACAGATTACACGGAGGTAATCCAGGCCATACATGACGGTAATAATATATTTAATAAGGTTGTGAATGATTGCAGGTGGTTACTGCACTAGCAGGAGGTTATCCTCGAGCACACCTTCAGGCAGGGGAATGTGACAGCTCATCAACTAGCAAAAAAGTTGCCTCAATATGGGAAGTCAAGTTTTGGGAGCAGCTGGAAGAAGTAATTTTCATGGGGGCAGTAAAAAGTTTTTGTTAGACCTCCAAGTGATGTAATATGTTTTGTGGATAGGGAAATACTATGTCACGACCCAATTTTTCTTCGTTGGGTATCGTGATGACACCTAGTCTTAGGGACTAGATAAGCCTAACATTTCCACTGAACAACAACAATAATAAAGGAATTGAAATTTTTTGAAATAGAATTCTTGACAGAGTTTACAATTTTCCAAAACCCGGTAAATACAAGTCATAAGCTCTACGAAATCTTTCTATCAAATCTAAATACAACTGTCTAGGAATAAGTAAGTACAATTGAATAGAAATAAAACAGGAAGGTGACTCCGAAGCCTGCGAACGCAGCAACAGGTTACCTTGAGTCTCCTCAGCAATGATCTGCGCAGCTACCAACAACAATAACCTGAAGCTGCACACAAAAATGTGCAGAAGTGTAGTATGAGCACACCACAGCGGTGCCCAGTAAGTATCAAGACTAACCTCGGTGAAGTAGTGACGAAGACTAGTCAAGACACCACCGGTCTAATAAGTAAAAAGGCATAAATGTATAAAAGACCGAAACATAATATCTATCTAAAGATTTTTCAATATAATTAACGATACGATCGAATAATACAGAAGGAAATTCAATAATACGATCAACGGAAATCATAATAGAAATCCGCAAAGAGAATGGAAAGAATGCAATCCAAATGGTGGGAATCGCAACCCAATAAAAGCACTAGCAACTCAGCACTGCATCAATTTATTCTCGTTAGGCCTTAGCCAATAAACTCAATAAAATTGGTCAAACTTTCGAGTGAAAACCTTTAAATCGTGAGTTCATTTTGAAAACTTTAAAGATATAATCATTTCGAAATAGAGAAATTTCTTCTTTGAAACATACTTTCTCTGAATGTATATTTATATATTTTTATAAAGAGAAATCTTAACAACATAGTCTCTTCAAAATACGTGGTGTTCAAATATACTTTCCCAAATACTGCTCTTTCAAATATCATCAAAATACGTGATGTTCAAAATATATTTTCCCAAGTACTGCTCTTTCAAATATCATCAAAATACGTGATGTTCAAAATATATTTCCCAAGTACTGCTCTTTCAAATATTATCATTTTGCAAGACAATGTTTTTCAAATATACTTTCGAAAAGAAGTCCTTTAGACATAACTTTTCCTGGAGATAATTGCTTTTTAGCTATACTTTTCAATATATATATTTATATCTTTCGATTCAAATCTCCTCAATCATAAAACTACCGGAACTCAGTCCGTCACTCAGAATTTGTCATGCAATGCAGTACAGGTGGAAAGCTCCCGGATCTCTGTCCGTATTCCCAATTTAAATATGCGATGCACTACAGGGGAAAAGCTCCCGGATCTCTATCCGTAGTCCCACTTTAAATATGCGATGCAGTACAGGGGGAAGCTCCCGGATCTCTGTCCGTAGTCCCAATTTAAATATGTGATGCAGTACACGGGGAAAGCTCCCGGATCTCTGTCCGTTGTCCCAATTTAAATATGCAGTGCAGTACATGGGGAAAGCTCCCGGATCTCTGTCCGTAGTCCTAATTTAAATATGCGATGCATCCACTGAGAAAACAACCAGAATGCGACAGAAAAAACATATATTGCCACAACCGGCGCGAAAGCAAACAAGGCCGAATATAAGGTGCGATGAGCAAATCAATACAAAGACTTAAATCACAAAAGTGGTAACAACTCGCTCATAAGAAGTAGCCACTGAGAGGAATGCCAAGCACAAAGAGAGAACATCATAACGAGGGGAAAACAAGACAAATATAACAATGATTCTATACATTTAAGTTCGCAACCAAGAAACCAAATCATCCCAGCAAGGGAATCAGCTATAACCAATCTCACTTAAACAATTAGCTTCACCGAATAAACTCAGTTTGAAAAATGCTCAGTAAATAGGCAGCATCAAATAATACCATCAACATGGGCCGTTATCAATTAAACCTAAGTAGTACTTAAGAGGAAAAATCATTTAAATCACAATGTACGACTCACGGGCATGCTTGACCAACGTATAGATATTCCAATTTCTTGTTAGACATTTATAGAGCGAGATTATACTAATTCTGGTCACATAGGCATCGTATGAAGGAAGACATAACATAACGGTAGGAAAAACAAAGTCTTCATTTAAGTCAATTAAGATCATGTAAGAAACAAGGAATGTTAGGCAAGTACTTCTAACTTGAACAGGAAGAGATGAGAGCCGAAATCAGGAATTCAGACATAACAAGTTCAATTCGTATACGGGGAACATAAGGACCCACAATCCCTAAAGGGCAATATATTTGCAAATAAGTTCGAGTACACACTCGTCACCTCGCGTACGCGGACTGCAATCAACATAGAAGACTCAATCCTAAGGGGTAGTTCCCCCTCACAAGGTTAGGCAAGATACTTACCTTGACTGCGCTAATCAACTCAATACCACGCTCTTGCCACGGGTACCCAACTCGGGGTGACCCCAAATCTAGACAATTCGATTGCATAGAGTAAATATCATCACAAGGAAACAAAATAATTAATAAGTCCGAAGATAATACGCGAAATTAGGAAATTCTCCCAAAAAGTTCCCTGGGCCCATGTCTCGGAATCGGGTAAAAATTATATTTTCCTGACACCCATTCACTCACGAGTCTAAACATATGAAAATCTCTCAAATCGGAGGTCAAAAACCCAATCAAAACTCAACAATTTGGTCTATGAAGTTTATCAAATTTTTTTCCCAAATCTTCCACCCAAATTCGAATTCTAATGACCAGATTTAAGTTAG
This sequence comes from Nicotiana paniculata, assembly GCA_005239505.1. Lineage (NCBI taxonomy): Eukaryota > Viridiplantae > Streptophyta > Magnoliopsida > Solanales > Solanaceae > Nicotiana > Nicotiana paniculata. The sequence goes on along the minus strand of MDKI01075018.1, from coordinate 26,768 downwards.
GAACATGGAAATTGATCTAAGTAGGTTAGAAATCACTTACCCAAGTTACCCAGGTGCAAAAGCCTCCAAAAATCGCCTCTCCCGAGCTCTCAAATTCGAAAATAGGTGAAAATAACATAAACCCTCTGATCTGATATAATTGCCCAGCAATTCCGCACCTGCGAAAATACCATCTCAGGTGCGAAAACCCACTAAAAGGCCTGGGATCGCACTTGCGGTCAAATGGCCGCACCTGCGGCTTTGCATCTGCGGAAAACTAACCGCACCTGCTAGGATTGGGGGATTGGGCCAAGTCCGCACCTGCGAGCTCCTCGCCGCACCTGCGTGTCCGCACCTGCGGAAGGTCCATCGCAGGTGCGAGACACCAGAACCAGCAATGGTTCAGTTGTCTCCCAAGTGCTAATAACATCCGATGAGCATCCTAAACGTATCCGAGGCCCCCGGGACCCCGTCCAACCACACACACAAGTCATATAACCTAACACAGACTCGCTCGAGATTTCATACCACATAAAACAACAATAACACGAGGATTTAAACTAAGGGTCCATGAAAATTCTTCAAAACTTCTATAAACATTAAGTTTTGCATTTAAGGTCCGAACCAGGTCAAACTAAGTCTGTTTCTTACCAAGTTTCACAGATAACACATATAAATCATATCGAACCTATATCGGGCTTTGGAACTATAATACAGTCCCGATATCACAGGTTTCACTTCAAATTTCATTTTCAAAAACCTTTATATTTTTCAGAAAATAATTTTCTTTAAAAATTTATTTCTCGGACTTGGGACCTCGGAATTCAATTCCGGGCATACGCCCAACTCCCATATTTTCCTACGGACCCTCCAGAACCGTCAAATCACGGGTCCGGGTCCTTTTACCAAAAACATTGACTGAAGTCAACTTTATTCAGGTTTCGAATACAAAATTATTATTTTTCTCAGTTTTCACATAAAGGCTTCCCGGCTATACGCCCGGGTTGCGCACACAAATCGAGGTGAGATAGAAGGAGGTTTCACGACCTCGGGATACAAAATTAGATAGAATATACGGGATGACCTTTTGGGTCATCACATACTAGAACTTGCTACTGATGAAAAATTATTATATTTCGAAGCTTGCCAACTGTGGGCAAGCCTAGGGAACCAATGTGTCCTTCGTGACACATCTGATGAAAATCATGTACTAAACGCTCCTTAATTTTTAATATATATACTTCCTGTTTGCTAAAAATAAAAAGAATATGAACGAACTAAGTTGCACCCATTTTGATAATTCTTTTTGAATTGAAAAATAAGACATCAAGATGCATTATCTCCTGCTTCGAATAACAAATTTAATGAAAACTACTATATTTTTATTTCAAATGAGAAAAATAAGTTTGATATAATGATAAACATGAAAATAAAAAATTGCAAAGTCCAAAGAATAAGTAAGAACTAATTGATACTAAAATCGATGTTATCAATCAACACTTCGTCTATATTTACGAATATTTTAGGTTCTTAAACTCTATTTTGCTTTCTAAATATACACGATGTTTAAATCTTATTTTAGATGTTACTATCTTTAGCCTAGCATTTTTGTAATATTAGTTAAGAACCAAAAACACAAAAGAGAGTTTGTTTTTACAAAGAAAAAAGAAGAACAATTTTTCTGAAAATTTTATATGAAGGGATACTTGAGGGAAAATTTAATAGTTTCAGAAAATTTTATAAAAAGATAAGTTCGGTCTAAGACCAGAGATTTGAATATGGAGATATCATCAGTTCTTTAAAGCATGGTTCATTGTGACAAACTAAAAACTAAATTAAAGTTAGAGCCCATTTGTGAATGACGAAAATAGTTTATTAATTATAATTAATAAAACGGTATATTTAAAAAGCTCGGTATAATTATTAAGCAAGGAAAATAATTAAGACTATCTTATTTTTATTGTCCTATAATTTTTTGAAGGGGGAAGCTTGGAGCAATGGCAAACTTGTCTCAGTGTGACCCATAAGCCACTGATTCAAGTCGTGAAATTAGTCATTAATGGATATTTTGTGCGGCCCCTCGGAGGTGCAACCCTTCCTCAGACCCAACGTGAATGCGAAACTTTTAGTGCATCAGGCTATTCATTTTTAATATTTAGGTTTTAGCTTATAGTGATTTTTGAATTGAACTAGAGTTGTGTCAACTTAAAATTTTGATAAATCAGTGATGGATTAATTATGGCATTCTTGTGAGATGCGGAGAAAGAAGTTATGGGTTGATCAAAATCTAGGCTAAATGTATGTATTGTTTGGATTTATATTTACATCAATATTTTATTTTAGAATTTTCTCCTATTACTATTTGCATATGTCTAGCAAGATTCTTCCTTTATCGGTCTATCTAAATACAATCGAGCTTTTTTCATATATTAAATTCACCTTTTTAAATTCAAATATAAATTTTATAAAATGAAATTATAGTTAGGGAAATAGAGAAAACACGCAACGCATATCCTAAGATTTAATTTGAGGAAAAAGCAGATCTAATTTCCAAATGATAATTGGTGTAACAGCAGTGGCTTTCAGTGTTGTCGAAATATGTGAAAATTTCAACAAATATGAAATCTGAAGTCGGTCTTTGTTGTTGAAGAGTTATTCTAGCTAACTTTATTCATAGATTCATTGTGGTAGAAATGAGTCATATTGAAGCATGTTCTCACTTAAATGCTGACTTCTTTGTTTAATAATCAGGACTGAGAATCACAATGATTCACTATAAGAGACTTAAAGTTGAAGGGGACAAACTTAAACTTGATAGACATACAGATCTTCCCATCAATGTCAAACACCAGATTCAGGAGCACTTGTCTATTGAGGATGCTGCAAAAATGAGTGTTTTGTCTAGCCGTGGAGACATGTTTGGGCTTCAATCCCCAACCTTGTATTTTCTTCTCAGTTTTGCCGGAGAAAGCCACCAGACACATTAGTAGATGTCATTAATACAATTCTGTTGCAGCACGTTGGAGCCATTAAGACATTCCTCCGCAATATTTCATCAATAACTTCTTCTCAGCACCCTGTTATAGATCAATGGATGCTTTTGTTGTCAAGAAATGGTGTCGCGGATCTTACCCTTCAGAATCTACACAATGCTCCTTATAAATTGTCTTCCTACATGTACAGTGTAGCACTGGAAAGTTTGAACCTGTCCAACTGCATTTTCAGGCCGCCATGCAACTTTAGGGGTTTCTCCAAGCTCAAAAAGCTTACACTACTTGAAGTCGCCTTAGAATTAAAACCCTTATGTTGGATCATTTCATGGACTGTCGGAAGCTGAAAACAGTTGTACTTGCAAAATCAGAAAAAAATCAAGAAAAACTGATGAACTTGACTTATCTTCTCAACTGCTGGCCTATGATAAAGCGTCTTTCTTTGGACGGTTACGTTACTACCTCAATAGGTTGAAGGCACTTTCTTTAGTTTACTTCAATTTTAATGATGAAGATCAATTATTTTCTCTACTGAGATTGTTTGGAAGTTCTCCCAATTTGGAGGACCTTCTACTTTTGTTGACCTGGAAGAAGAAAGGAGGCATGGAAGTCAATGTAAATCATTTTGAACGACCAGCCTATAGGACACTAGGACTCAACAAGCTTCAAAAATTTAAAATAGAAAACTTCAGTGGTTCAACAACCAAAATGCTCTTTGTAAGGTTTATACTTGCATCTGCACCTCCACTCCAGGAGGCCATCCTTCTGGAAGATGCAGAAAGAGTTCATGAAAGCCGATGCTCGGAGATCTTAAAGGAAGTGGTTCTATAATTCTGGTTCCTTATCCAGATTTTTTAATGTTGGTTCTTGGTTTTCGACTAACATTATTTGATTGTCACTCATCTTTTCTATGCTAAGAGAGCTAGTTTGTGTATGCATTTACTCCCTATTTTAAGTTAATAATTTGTTGATTTGCATTTTATTTGAGCAAGATAATCACTTGATTAATTTCTGGCAGTCCGTCGTAATGCTGTGTGAACTATTTGTAATTTCTGTCAAGGAAAAATAACTAGAGAAAAGTTTTAGGTTAAGTGACTAATGTAACGCCATCAATGGGCTTGACTGTCATGACCGAGACACCAATCTAAAGTACTTTTTCAAGTGCTCTTCTCTATTTGGATAATAGAAAACGTACATATCCAATTTGTTACAAATAAAATCCTGTTTGTTATGGGTTCATTGCTTATGTTATGAATGAGGTTCATGAGGATATATCTTTCCAACGTGATGGAATTGCATATGTTAAGCAGTGAACAGGAAGAGTAGGGAGCCAAAAATCCATATACCAATAGATTGAACAGAAGAGACATGATATATCCGTATGCTAGACTTCAAGGTCACGGGTTCGAGACGTGGAAACAACCTCTTACTGATAAGGCTGTGTATATATTAGACCCTTGTGGTCGGGCCCCTCTCTAGACTTCGCGCATAGCAAGCTCCTTGCTGCCCGATTCTCCCGTTCCTAATGATATAACGTTCCGGACAAAATTTTTCTGTGACAGATTAGAACATCCATGGTGTATTTTACCATACTTTATATAAATCAATATGAAATACCTTTGATATCCATCACTGCTATGTGAAAAATCGAAAATTATGATGGCGTCTATGCTGACAGCCCTAACCAGGAAAATGTAACTTACGGAAATGAATTAAGTATATTGCAGACCAATCATGCACCCAAGCGTGTGGCTTAGTGATCATGAAGTTGGTGAAAACCACGAGAGACCAGCGTCCGGTAGAGATAATGCTCAGAGGTTTCTGACAAATTGCCTTATAGAGATGGTGCATGTTTGAATACAGTGATTCAAGCTGTTATCAATGTGGGAACTTGCCAAAGTACTTGTGCTGATGGGAGATTAGGAAGTAGCAAGTGCCCGTGGAATTAGTCGAGACGCGAACAAGCTGGTCCGGACATTACGGTTATAAAAAAATTAACTGTAGGAAAATATTTTAAATTATTGGGTTGAAGGAATGATGTTTGTTCTTAACCTTGATTTCTACCTTTCTTCTGGTTCCGTGATTTTATGTTCACTGTTCCTGTAGTTGTCTTGTCGAATAAATTCTGATGCTTTCTTTGGAAAGTCCATTTAAATTTTTGCTTGCCGCCTTTAGTAGTTGTCTTACTAAACTAATACATGTTACAATCCTATTTTCTCTTTTGATAGGAGTTGACAAATAGGATGAATACAGTACAATTTTAGAACTTAGAACTATATTTGTGATATTCGGCTGCTTTTGTTCTCTGTAATTAATTATTTAATTTTATATGATATTGATTATTTTATATGTTTTTGGGTGTGTATTATATATCTTTCCAATAATAACATACAATGATAAAGTTTTTTGGTTGTTTAAAGTTAACAAACAATTAGCAAAGTAAAATTCGGTCACTGAAAGCACTTCTAACAATCTAAAGTTTGTAACGACCGGAATGACGTTTAGTAACTAAAAGTATTTTAACGATTGGACTGAAATCTGGTCATACGGCTAGGCTATTAGTGATCGCTGATGACTTCAATTTTTTCGGCTGTTATTAGCTAATTTCCTCGGTGTAAGTCTTTCCTTGTAATGATGCCTATGATGTTCAAATCTGCCCAATTAATTATGGAAGAATTTGTGTACGGATAAAATGGAGGATAATGTTACCCCTGATTCCCAATAAAGAAACGAGAGGGAAGCATGATCTGACACAATCTCGAGCGAAGCCGAAGGGTCCCTCTTTTCGGAGCCAGGGGGGATGAACGGTGCATCCGGGATTGGGTACGGCTAAACAACGGATCCGGACAAAGTAAAGTTTTGAGACCAAGGAAAAAGAGAAACGGTTGAGCATGACGAGCAGGGAGCCGTAATACTCGTCCTCAATCGGATATTACAGCACAAATCCCGTCCGATATCAACCGCAAATCGACATTTACCGAAAAAGAAGGTTTTTACCTTATTTAGACTTGTATTAGGATTGAAATTTTCCTACTATATAAAGGGGAGAACTTTTTCATTTTAAACCATTGTTGACACGCACATCAAAGCAATACAAGTTCAATTGTTTCTTCTAGCTATTATTCAAAGTGTTCTTCAGTTACTCTCTTCTTTAATTGCAATCCAGCTCATATCACAGGCTCGATCAGAGCCAGTTTTCAGTGTTCAACTTAAAACCAGGCTTGATTGTTCCATCGCGATTGGTTTGATCGTTTATTCTCTCTTTAATTTAAGAGGCCAATGACAAGAAGGTGGAAGCTTCTAATTCCAAGGTCGATCAAATGCCGAAGCTCCTCTAATATTGAAGGGGCCGAATTCTAAAAAAAATTATTCAGAAGCCTTTCCCCCGAGTGTAGCGCTGAAGCCAATCCTGAAGAGATTCCGAATGCCCGACGTTCCCAAGTATAATGGTGTAACGACCCGACCTATCATTTTGAGCATTTACATTTCGCTCGCTAGTTCTCGGGCATGAGTAGCTCCGTATGATGCTTTATGACTTATGTGAATCGTCGGTTTTGGTTTTTAGGTTATTCGGAATTGGTTAAGAATGATTCTAAGCTACAACAACAACAACAACAACAACAACCCAGTGAGATCTCACATGTGGGGTCCGAGAAGAATAGTGTGTATGCAGACCTTACCCCTACTCTGGAGGAGTAGAGAGGTTGTTTTCGGTAGACCCTCGACACGGAAGACTGATTCTGAGCTAGAAGCTTTAAAAATTTGGAAGGTTTGACCAAGTGTGACTTTAAGTATTTGACCTTGGATTGAATTTCTGATGATTCCGTTAGCTCCATTAGATGATTTTTGACTTAGGAGCTTGTCTAGATTGAGATTTGGAGGTCCGTAGTAGAATTTGGCTTGAAATGGCGAAAGTTGGAATTTTGAAATGTTTGACCGGGAGTGGACTTTTTAATATCGAGTTCGAATTCTGATTTTGGAAGTTGGAGCATGTTCGTAATGTCAAATTGAGATTTGGAGGTCCGTAGTAGAATTTGGCTTGAAATGGCGAAAGTTGGAATTTTGAAATGTTTGACCGGGAGTGGACTTTTTAATATCGAGTTCGAATTCTGATTTTGGAAGTTGGAGCATGTTCGTAATGTCAAATTGAGATTTGGAGGTCCGTAGTAGAATTTGGCTTGAAATGGCGAAAGTTGGAATTTTGAAATGTTTGACCGGGAGTGGACTTTTTAATATCGAGTTCGAATTCTGATTTTGGAAGTTGGAGCATGTTCGTAATGTCAAATGTGATTTGTGTGCAAAATTTGAGGTCAATCGGACGTAATTTGATAGGTTTCGGCATCACTTGTGGAAGTTTGAAGTTTCAAGTTCATTGATTTTGAATTGAGGTGTGATTCGTATTTTTAGCATTGTTTGATGTAATTTAGGGCCTCGACTAAGTCCGTGTTATGCTATGAGACTTGTTGGCATGTTCGGACGGGGTCCCGAGGGGCTTAGGCGTGTTTCAGATTGATTTCGGGCTATATTTCTTCATGTTTTGAGTGCTGGTGTATTATGATGTCTGGTGTCTCAGTCCTTCATCGTGTTCACGAGGCTAGTGTCGCGAACGCGTAGTGTATTTTGGTGGCAGTGGCATTTTCTTCATCGCGTTCGCGAATATTGGTCCGCGGTCGCGAAGAATTGGGGCTAGTCTTCTTCGCGTTCGTGTATGAGAGGTCGCGTTCGCATAGAGTTGAGCTGGGGGCTGGAGTGGAGGATCTTTCTTCATCGTGTTCGCGTAGTTCTGTCTCCAGTGTGTATCGAGGCTTGTGCCACGAACGCGTAGAGAATTTTGGTGGATGGTGTATTTGTTCATCGCGAACGTGATGGTTATCCCGCGTTCGCGAAAGAGGAGGCCTGAGCAGAATATAAAATACTCTATTTCGAGGGTTTCAGCTATTTTTGCATTTTTGGAGCTATGGAGCTCGGATTGAGGCGATTCTTGAAGTAATTTTCACCATATGAATTGGGGTAAGTGTTCTCTACTCGTTTGTGGTTATATTTCATAAATCTATCTTCGATTTTATCTTTTGGTTGAGGAATTTTAAAGAGGAAATTGAGGTTTTTGGCCTAAAGTTTCATAATACGAATTTTGAGTTTTGAACATCAATTTGGAGTTGGAATTGAGTAAAATTAGTATAGTTGGACTCATAATTGAATAGGTTATCGGATTTTGTGAGTTTTATTAGGTTCCGAGGTGCGGACCCGAGATGGGCTTTTGATCAATTTTGGGTTTTTGACCCAAGACTGATCTTTTCTGATTGGGATTGGTTCTCTTAGCCTTGTTTGATGTATTTGAGTTATTTTTGGTTAGTTTCGAGCCGTCCGGAGGTCGGAACGCGCGTGATGGAATCTTTGGAGCATCGCTTGGCTTGCTCGACATTGGTAATGGCTCGTTCGATGTAAGTAACTTTTCTAAACTTAGTGCTGAGAGTATGAAACCCACGCAATACGCGTTATATGATTGATGTTGAGGTGACACACATGCTAGGTGATGGGCGTGTGGGCGTGCACCCTGTGAATTGGGACTCTGTTGTTCCCATGACACTCTATAGTGGCCCTATTTTTGTTGATATCTGTGTGTTCACCATGTAATAAAGTAACTGAGCTGTCAATCATGCTAGATATCATGTTTAGGCTTTATGCTGATATTGTTAGGACCCATAGTGGTCGTTTCTTATTGCCATCCCACTAATTTCATTGATACATAGTACTCAGTCATATTCATGCATCCATATCATATCTCAGTCTTAGTTTTTATTTATTGATACATCATATCATTGTTGTCGGGCTAGTTTCATGAAATTGAGATCCCGAGAGACTGGAGAGATCGATGACTGAGTGAGGCCGAGGTCCTGATTGTGAGGATATTTATTAGATCGGGCTGCATGCCGCAACATGTTTCATTGATTTATGCTATTATTGGCTTGATATATAGAGTTTGGGTTGTAGGAGCACCTCCGGAGTCTGTACACACCCCCAGTGAGCGCAGGTACCCACTGAGTGCAAGTATCGAGTGATTTGGGAGAATTGAGTGACTGTGAGGACTGAGTAATTGTGAGGACTGAGTGACTGGGAGGACTGAGTGAATTGATACTCTGAGAGTATGAATATAGTTTTATTACCGAGTCGCATCACATTTGACGTGCACATGACATACATGCATAGAGATGCATTTTCCTCATGTCGTACGGTAACACGTCATTCATGATTTCTCACATATATTGACATATGAGCATAGAGAGGTATTTTTGCACTTGCTAACTAGAGATAAAATGAAGCATCATATTTACTGTTGAAAGGATTTTTGAAAAAAAAAACCCCAGTGTTCGAACTTACTTGCATTTTTGATTTTTTCGGTAAAGGAGTTGGTTTTCGCTGATATACTTGAAAAGCGGAACTATTTTTAGAAAACTATAAAAAAGCTGAGCATTTTATCTCTGTGTTACTTATTTATTTAATTGCTTTATATTGTTATGACCTGTTGTTGGCTATTGGTGTTAGACCCGACCTTTGTTCAAGCTCGTCACTACTTTCAACTTAAGGTTAGGTTTGTTACTTACTCAGTACATGGGGTCAGTTGTACTGATACTACACTTCTGCACATTGCATGTAGATGTTAGCTGTTGTTGTTGCTGTGCTCGATGGTTTCCGGATTTTAAGACGTACATGCGTTCCGGTTGTGGCTGCCTTTTGTTCATGGTAGTATTAGATTTATCAAACTCTGTTTATGTACTTTTCAAGCAGAAGATGTATTTACTTCACATCGTCTTTGTAAATTCTATTCTTAGAAGCTCATGATTTATACTATCAGTCCTTGGAAAATGTATATGATTCAAATAATTCCTTTGTTTAATTGTCTTATTAATATTTCGAAAATTGGATAGTTTAGTTGGCTTACCTAGTGGGTTGAGTTAGGTGCCATCACGACTAGTGGATTTTGGGTCGTGACAGATTGGTATCAGAGCTCTAGGTTCATCGGTTCTACAAGTCAACAACAAGTGTCTAGTAGAGTCATGCAGATCGGTATGATGACGTCCATACCTATCTTCGAGAGGCTAAGGACATTTAGAATATACTTCCCATCTTTCTTTCCGTATCGTTCGACATTGATTCAACTTGAAGCGTAACTCTTTAAATTCCTTCCACGCATTCCTGTGCGCACATGAATGCTCGTTATCAGTTGTGCATCAACGACTTGTGATTCCATGGTTGAGGTGCGAGATGTGATTTTGGCGTGCTAATGATGGGCCAGACTAGAGGACTTGAGGTCGGGTTATGTCTGTAGCTTGAGTACGGAGATATCGATTGTGTGAGCATGTGCTTTAGGGACGTATATGCCCGTTGGTGTTACTATTAGTGGGATTTGTGATTTGATGACTATGCGGTGAGTATGATTTGACTGCGAGATTGTGTTCGGATTGATCGAATGTGACGAGAAGGGTTTACTTGAGATGTAGCAAGGAATATTGGGTGTTTGATTTTTGTCTTGATTTGGCGTATAGCCTCGAGTTATGGGTATGTTGAAAGATATCTCATGTTGTTTAGTAATGGGGTGAAGTACATATTCATGTCGTGTTATGAGTTCAGACTCAGGAAGATTAAGTGATTGCGAAGTAGTTGTGACTGTGGAAGAGTGTAGAGAGATGTCAGTTGAGGCAAAGCAGGTGGGTTATCTCCTGCGGGGTGTCCTGAGGTTGCGTGATCCCTATGTTGTTCTTGTAGAGAGTTCTCTTTTACCAGTGAATTATATGTGTTGCAATTTGAGTTGGATCGCTTATGAGAGTTGGCTTGACTGTCACAAGGGTGAATATGAGATTTGCAGGTGATTCAAGGTATTAGATGGTTTTTGTTACATGAGCTTATGAATAATTTAGTTGAACCTCATTGCGGTATTGTGGCAGTAAATAGAGTAGGATCATCGTGAGCTATTGAGTGTTTTGATCTATGGCTTTGAGCCAAGTGGGGGAGTCTGCTATTGATAAGTTGATTGCACGATTATGTGTTGTATTGGCTTCAGTTTGAGGTATACTGGTGAATCAGTTATGACTTGCAGAGGTGGGGTTCGAGGATGACTCAAGCAAAGAAATTTCTGGATGCGGGTTATATTATGCTTTGTGGGTATATGGGAAACATTGAATGATTTAGTTGTTATTTGTAAAAGATGTAGTGTGCATGAAGTAGGGATTCACCCGGTTGCTTAGGAGTGTGGTACTTCCTTGGTTGTTGTTGTGCTAATGGGGCACATGTCTCTTGGTCCACTTAGTCGGTTTAATTGAGATCTGAGTAGAGTGGAAGACTCTTAATAATGTCTCTAATGAATTCAAGATTTAAATGTGGCAATTGAGAATTTTGCGGATTTGTACATGGCTAGAATCCGAGAGTTACATTGGGTGGTGTCGAGACTCGCAGTATTTCTAATTATGGTGGATTCTACATTTCAGTATCAGAAAGGTAAAATGAACATCCTTAAGTTCACATAATATCTCTTCATAGTGGGTATCTCGGTTGTGGTACTTATGGGTTGCTTAAGAGGGAATTCAGCGGCTTATGAGCCTGAGGGCGGTTTGGTGCTATGCTAAAGTTCGTGGGGCAAGTTTCAGTTAAGGATAATAGTGTTCCAGCAAGGACAAGTATCAATTTGAAAGCAACTTGGAGAATTGGGACAACTTGGTAATGGGTTGGATCAACATGGTAATATATGTGATTGGATATTTTGGTTCTTATAATACAGGTGTTTCGTGGTGATGCTCGTGAGTTTTTGGTGACCTCCTTGGCTTGGTCGAGTTAGAGAGATTTATTCCAGATGGCTTAATTATGTGCAAATGGGTTTCAGAGAGTTCTTGATGGTTTCTACCACAGTTTGAGATGTATATTTCCTACTGGCGTGAGGGGCATGTGATGTACAATGATTTTCTACGTATGAGATCAAATAAAGGGTTCCTAGCTAATTAGCTATATGAGTTGTTTGTGCCTCAGGATAGATCTTGAGATTTTCGTATCTTTCATATGATTGCATAATAGGTGTGGTGTGTTGTGTAGTATTGAGATTTGCATGTGTTAGATATTCGGGCGGTGGAGTTGGGATCGGATATGGTGATTTGTGTGATTTATGGATTTGGAGAATGGGAGTTCTCATGAGTGGATGGTTTCGTGGTTGTGGATTGTGAAAATGTAGCCAAGGTTAGTCAGAGGGTAGTATGTATTGTGATTCAGTCGTTGTGGACTTTCGGAGGGTTATTTATCTGTTTTGGGTGACCAGAGTTGATTTGGGGGTCCACTGGTAGGCCCAATTAGAATGTGTATTCTACACTGAGTCGGATTGGTTGGCTCCATAATGCTATTGCTGAAGGATGTGCCATTTGGTTGTTGCTGAGCTTATTCGTGTTCTAAAAAATTCTTTGAGTTACTCTTCTGTTCTGCGAGGAGTTGTGATTTGTTGGTTGTAGGCACACATGGTACGGTTCTATTATGGTCTTATAGCAGAATTTGAGCCAGATGAGTAATTGGGTATTACATGATTGAGGGCGTATTGGTTATGTTCTTTCGGGTTTTGTGTGGCATTGTATCGTCTGATTCTCTGTGGTTATGATAATTAACTTTGGGTATTTGATGCCGAATCTCGCGCGGTTATTGATGTTGAGAAAGGCGGCTCGAGATATGTAATATGGACCAACGTTTGGATGAGGTCACGCATTGCGGCAAAGTTATGTCGAGATATGATCCCTTGTGTTGGATTCATGTGTTTTGGTTTTACGGTGTGTGCTAGGCTCTTAGCATGGCGATGTGATGGTACTTGTTGAGCTAGTGGGACAGTTCCCTCCTTTGAGTCATTTTCCATGGTTTGAGTACAGTTGGATTGTTGCTTATTGGTGCACGTATTGTGGCTTTAGACTGTATTGATATGTCATGTCACTAGAGTGGTCGTGTTGGATGAGATGAGGTCATTGGACCCAGAATGGATACTATTGGATTGGATTGTGGTATATTTGGTAGGATAATATCAGAAGTTGGCTTATAAATCTGCTATAGTTCTTGTTGGAGGAGAGGGATCTCCACGACCTGCTGATCTGGGGAATGGTTATGAGTTTTTGCGTGTTTCTTTCATCATTGGTAGTATATGAAGGTGTTAGAACGAGGCTTTGTTTGATAAGAGGTTTATTACCGGCATTGGGTTATTTGAGAAGCTACTGTAATTAGACATTATCACTATGAGTATCTGAGTTTTGAGGTATATCATGTGATTACATCTTGGGTCATGGTGAAGACTTGATACAACTTATTCAGACTTGTACAGTGTGTTGACGTAATATTCTAGTCTTACGGAAGTTCCGGATGTTGGAAATTGGATTCTAAGGCCTATGTGCTAAGTTGAATTAGGAAATTTCAGTTGTATTATCAGACCTATATGGGATAGGGTGACATGGGATCACCCCCGGGTATGAGCATGGTAAGGTTACACGACGGTTTGGTGGCTTTGAGAACAACTCTGGGCACGTTCGAGGATGAACTCAGGTTTAAGTAACCGACCAGTCGTTTTGAGCATTTGCACTTCACTCGCTAGTTCTCGGGATGAGTAGCTCTATATGATGCATTATGACTTATGTGAATCGTCGGTTTTGGTTTTCAGGTTATTCAGAATTGATTTGGAAGAATGATTCTGAACTAGAAGCTTAAAAAATTTAGAAGGTTTGACCAAGTTTGACATTTAGTATTTGACCTCGGATTGGATTTCTGATGGTTTCGATAGCTCCGTTGGGTGATTTTGAACTTAGGAGCGCGTCCGAATTGAGATTTGGAGGTCCGTAGTATAATTTGATCGGGAGTGGACTTTTTGATATTGGAGTCAGATTCCGATTTCGAAAGTTGGAACAAGTCCGTAATGTCAAATGTGACTTGTGTGCAAAATTTGAGGTCAATCAGACGTGATTTGATAGGTTTCGGCATCAGTTGTGGAAGTTTGAAGTTTCAAGTTCATTGATTTTGAATTGAGGTGTGATTCGTATTTTTAGCATTGTTTGATGTAATTTAGGGCCTCGACTTAGTCCGTCTTATGTTATGGGACTTGTTGGCATGTTCGGACGGGGTCCCAAGGGGCTTATGCGTGTTTCAGATTGATTTCGGGCTATATTTCTTCATGTTTTCAGTGCTGGTGTATTATGATGTTTGGTGTCTCAGTCCTTCATCGCGTTCGCGAGGCTAGTGTCGCGAGCGCGTAGTGTATTTTGATGGTAGTGTCATTTTATTCACCGCGTTCGCGAATATTGGTCCACGTTCGCGGAGAGTTGGGGCTAGTCTTCTTCATGTTCGTGTATGAGAGGTCGCGTTCGCGTAGAGTTGAGCTGGGGGTTGGAGTGGAGGATATTTCTTCATCGCGTTCGCAAGGCTTGTGTCGCGTTCGTGTAGTTTCGTCTCCAGTGTGTATCGCGTTCGCGAGGCTTGTGCCGCAACCGCATAGAGCCTTTTGGTGGATGGTGTTTTTGTTCATAGCGAGCGCGATGGTTATCCTGCATTCGTGAAAGAGGAGGCCTGGGCAGAATATAAAATACTCTATTTCGAGGGTTTCAACCATTTTTACATTTTTGGAGCTATGGAGCTGGGATTGAGGCGATTCTTGAAGTAATTTTCACCATATGAATTGGGGTAAGTTTTCTCTACTCGTTTTTGGTTATATTTCATGAATCTATCTTCGATTTTAGCTTTTGGTTGAGGAATTTTAAAGAGGAAATTGGGGATTTTAGACTAAAGTTTCATAATATGATTTTTTGAGTTTTGAACATCGATTTGGAGTCGGAATTGAGTGAAATTAGTATGGTTGGACTCGTAATTGAATGGGTTGTCGGATTTTTTGATTTTTATCGGGTTCCGAGGTACGGGTTCGGGATGGGACTTTTACTTATTTTGGGTTTTTGACTCAAGACTGATCTTTTCTGATTGAGATTGGTTCCCTTAGCCTTGTTTGATGTATTTGAGTTGTGCACTTGATGAACATTGTATTTTATCCTTATCTAGATTCCTTCATCATTGTGTTTATTAAGACATATTGGTGTATCTTCGTAGTCGGGTGAAACATTAGAAACACTTAATGATAGTTGTCTAGAATTTGAGGGAGAAGAAGCTATATGCTAAATTCCCCAAGTGTGAGTTCTGGTTAAAGTCAGTGGAAATCTTAGGTCACATGGTGTCCAGTAAGGGGATTAAGGTATATCCGAAGAAGATTGAGGCACTTCAGAGTTGGCCTGGACCTTCTACCGCTACAGAGATTGGAGTTTCCTTGGGTTCGCTGGGTATTATTGCCGTTTTGTGGAAGGGTATTCATCTATAGCAGCACTATTGGTCAAATTGACGCAGAAGGGTGCCCCATTCAGGTGGTCTGATGAGTATGAGGAGAGCTTTCAGAAGCTCAATACTACCTTGATTACAACTCCAGTTCTAGATTTGCCTCCGGGATCGGGATCTTATACAGGCTATTGTGATGCTTCACAGGTTGGCATCGGATGTGTGCTGATGCTGGATAGTACAGTGATTACTTATGTTTCACGTTAGTTGAATCCCTATGAGAAGAACTACCAGTGCATGATTTGGAGTTAGCAGCCATTGTTCACGCACTCAAGAATTTGAGCACTATCTTTATGGTGTATCTTGCGAGGTGTTCTCAATCATAGGAGTCTCCATAATCTATTTAGGCAAAAGGATTTATACTTGAGGCAATGAAGGTGGTTGGAGCTATTTAAAGACTATGATATCACCATTCTTTATCATTTGGGGAAGACCAATATGATGGCCGATGCTTTGACTAGGAAGGTGAAGAGCATAGGGAGTCTTGCTTTTATCCTGGTTGGGGAGAGAACGTTAGCTTTGGATGTTCAGGCTTTGGCCAACAGGTTCATGAGGTTGGATATTTAGGAGTCTAGCAGAGTTCTTGCTTGTGTTGTATCATGGTCGTCCTTATTTGAGCACATTAAGGTGTGTTAGTATGATGATCCCCACTTTCTTGTCCTAAGGGATATGATGAAACATGTAATGCTGCGGAGGTGAAAATTGGTGATGATGGGGAATTGAGGCTTCAGGGTCGGATCTGTGTTCCAAATGTAGATTGTTTGAGAGAGTTGATACTTGAGGAGGCCCATAGTCTGCAATATTCCATTCATCCAGGTGTCGCGAAGATGTACCATGATTGAGGTAGCATTATTAGTGGCGGAGGAGGAAGAAGAATATTGTTGAGTATGTTTCTCAGTGTTTAAACTGTCGGTAGGTTAAATATAAGCATCAGAGACCTGGTGGTTTGCTTTAGAGGTGATATACCGGAGTGAAGTGGGAGAGTATCATTATGGTTTTTGTAGTTGGTTTTCCACGGACCTTGAGGAGATTTGATGCGATATGAGTCATTTTGGATAGACTGCACCAAGTATGCACACTTCATTCCATCCATGACTACCTACTCTTCAAAGCAGCCAACTCAAATATATCTTCGAGAGATTGTTCACCTTCATGGTGTGCTCATGTCTATTATTTCGGATTGAGGCACTCAGTTCATATTTCATTTTTTGGAAAGCAGTGCAGCGGGAGTTGGGCACACATGTCGAGATGAGTATAACATTCCATCCCTAGACAAACAGGCAGTCCGAGCGTAATAATCAGATCATGGACGACATGTTACGAGCATGTGTAATTGATTTTGGGGGATCATGGGATCAATTTCTATCGTTAGTAAAGTTCTCCTAAAACAACTATCATTCGAGTATCCAGATGGCTCCATATGAGGCCTTATATGGGAGGCAAAGTAGTTCTCTAGTTGGTCGGTTTGAGCCTAGGGAGGTTAGGTTGTTGTGCACTAATTTGTTTCGTGATGCTTTGGAGAAGGTGAAATTGATTAAGGAGGAGCTTTGTACAACATAGTCCAGGAAAAAGAGTTATGCTAACAAGAAGGCTTGTGATGTAGCATATATGGTAGGTAAGAAGGTTCTACTAAGATTTTCTCCAATGAAGGGTGTGATGGGGTTCGGGAAGAAGGGAAACTTGAGATCTCGGTATATTGGTTTATTTTAGGTATTGGAGAGGACTGGTGAGGTGGCTTAAAGACTTGCCTTGCTACCTAGTCTATCGGGAGTTCATCTAGTATTTCATGTTTCCATACTCCAGAAGTATTATGAGGATCCGTCACAGGTGTTAGATTTCAACTTAGTGTATTTGGTCAAGGATTTGACTTATGATGAGGTGTCAGTGGCCATTTGGATAAGCAGATTTGCAAGCTGAGGTCGAAGAATATTGCTTCGGTGAAGGTTCAGTGGAGGGGTCATCTGGTCGAGGAAACGACATGGGAACCGAGCATGATATGCTGAGAATATATCCTCACCTTTTCGGCACTTCAGGTATGATTCTTGACTCGTTCGAGGATGAATGTTTGTTTAAGAGGGGAGAATGTAACGACTCAACCGGTCGTTTTGAGTATTCTAGCCATGTTTCCCCTATTTGCTGCTTTACATATGTGTATTTGTCGTTATGTGGCTTGGGGGCGGTTGGTTTGGTTTCGAGGAAGTTTCTGATTGAATTGGGACACTTAGTCCCAAGGTTGGAAGTTTAAGTTGTAAGAGTTGACCGGAGTTTAACTTTTGTGTAGATGACCGACGGAATGGTGTTCTCGTGGTTCCAATAAGTTCGTATGGTGATTTTGGACTTAGGCATATGTGCGAATTTGGAGGTTCCAAGGTTGATTTGGCTTTATTTTGCGGAAGTTGTAAACTTGAAGATTTGAAACATTCACATGCTTGATTGTGAGTTGAATTTGATTATAACACGTTCGGATTGTGGTTCCGGGAGTTGGAATGGGTATTTATGTCATTTGGGACATGTATACAAAATTTGAGGTCGTTCTAGGTTGCTTAGGGATGTTCGGCGTAAGTTTTGAATTCGGAAACTTAGATTAGATCGTTAAGTTAGAATTGAGGTGTGATTCATGGTTTTGATGTTGTTTTGTGTGATTTGAGGCATTGAGTAGGTCCGTGTTATGTTTTGGTATTGGTTGGTGTAATTGGACGGGGTCCCGGGGGGTCTCAGGTGTGTTTCAGACCATTTTCCTTTCTTTTGGAATTGCTGATTTTCTGATTTTCTGATTTTCTAGTGTGCTTCGTGATCACGGATGGTGTATCGCGATTGCGGAGGGTGTTTTGGTTGCAAGTGATGTTTGCTCTTTCGCATTCGTGAGGTGTTAGTCGTATTCGTGGAGCATGGTTGGCAGCGGACTTCACGTTTACGAACTAGGCATCTCGTTCGTGTATATGAAGGTCAGCTAGGGAACGACACGCATTTGGTCATCGCGTTCGCATGTATGCTACCACGTTCGCATAGGCCCATCAGAGTTAAGCATAAAGTTCGCATGGATGGCCTCGCATTCATGTAGAAGGGGAAACAGCTGGGCAAGTACATGTCCTTCGCGATCGTGAAGTAGGTCCCGCGATCGCGAAGGGTATCGTTGGGCAGTCACTTAAGTACTCCATTCGAGGGTTTTATCCATTTTATCACATTTTGAGATTGGGAGCTCGAATTTGGACGATTTTGTAGGCGGTTTTCACGACTTTCTTTGGGGTAAGTACTTTTGAGTTGGATTTTATTATTATCCATGGTTCCATCCTTGATTTTGGCTTTTGGTTGGCATTTCTATGGGAGAAAATTGGGATTTTGTTGTAAAAACTTATCTAAAATGTAAATTCAAGATTTGAACACTGTATTGGAGTCGAAATTAGATGAAACTTGTATTGTTGGACTCGTATTGGAATGGGTATTCAGAATTTTTGATTTTTGCCGGATTCTGGTGTGTGGGTCCAGGGTTGACTTTGCATATTTGTATCAAGATCATAGCTTTATTGTTTGGGGTTGTTTTCTATGACTTCTATTGATAGTATTAAGCTATTTTGGCTAGATCAAGTCATCTAAAGGTTGATTCACGTGGGAAAGGATTTCTAGATTATTGATTTGGCTTGCTTGAGGTAAGTATCTAACTAAACTTATTTGTGGAACTAGTTGCATGTGTTCTTTGTGATGGCTACGTGCTATGGGTGGCACACAAGTGAGGGGTTTGAGCCCATGTGCGTGCACCAGGGCACTATTCATGCTTGGGATAGTGATTAGGCTATGATATTCCTTGAATTTGATTGCTAAGATCCATGCTATCATGCTTATCGTGTTAGTACGCCTTTGTGAGCTAATTGAGTCAACAACAACAAAAATATACCCGGTGTAGTCCCACAAGTAGGGTCTAGGAAGGATAGAGCGTACGCAGACCTTACACTTGCCTTTAAAAAGGCAGAGAGGTTTTTTCCAATTGGGTTTGTGAGCTAATTGAATCATGTTAGAGATTATTTGTTGGTTTATATCCTTTTCAAACATGTTAATTTTGCCATTTTTGTGGCGTAATCAACTGATTTGTACTATGGCAGTACAATTTTACTACACCTTAGCATGTTACTTATACCAGTCCATGAGTACATAATTTGATATTAGTTGTTCATGTACATGTTTTTATTTATGCTTTTTGTGTGATATGGACTGGTTTGATAGCGTTTGAGTGGTCCATGCGGATAGTGAGTTATCCGTGCAGCATGTGGATAAGGATCTATGCCCTTAGGATCACCCTTTCATGTTACTCTCTTGATGGTGCACGCATGTTATGAGGAAAACTGGCCAGTGTTTGTTTTGGTTATTGCATTTCTTCTCTACTTGCAAATTTCCTTGGATGTACATATGTTTTATTCACATATCTTCTCTATATGCTGGATTATTAGCTGAAACAAAGCATGTTATGTTATCTTTGTGCATCGATGTGGCTTTCTCTGTGATTTATGACTTAATACTATTATTGTTGTGTACTTGTGATATTTAAGAACTGAACAGGTTATTAGCGAGTATCATTGATAATTCTTGCCTCTATTACCTCGCCGAGGTTAGTTATGATACTTGTTGAGTACATGGGGTCTGTTGTACTCGTACTACATTCTGCATTTAATTGTGCAGATTTAGGTGTTGGACCGAGGCCTGAGTAGCTGTGGTTTGTTGCTGTGATTATCTTCGAGAGACAAGGTTAGAGCTCATGACTCTATGTTACCAGTTCTAGGGAATATTTATGTATCAATGTAGTTATTTATGTTATTAGCTTTAGACTTGTGTTGTTTTCGTTATTTCTGTTATTTTGTTCTGCTTTTATTATGTTCGGCTTGCCTAATAAGTGAGTTAGGCATCATCACGATCGATTGGTGGTTTTGGTTCGTGACAGTAATAGTAACGAACAAGATAATAAGCATAGATGTAATAGTAACAAACAAGGTAGGAAACATATATGTGATAATTACAAACAAGATTGAAAACATAGATGTAACAATAATGAATAAGCTAAGATGCATAGATGTAATAGCAACAAACAAGATAGAAAATCATGTAAGAGCAACCAAGGTAGAATGCGTGTATGTATCTTAAGAAACGAATAAACATAACGTAAAGTCAACTCCTATCTTCTCTACATAGAGACAACTAATGTGCTAATCTCACATCAAACCGCGCGAAAATATTCATCGTACCAATATCACCCCAAGGCCCCAATTATAACTTTTAATATAAATAAAGAAGCCCAAGTACAACAAGAATAACATCTATACATATGTGTTCGTGATATAAGACATGATTACAATCAAATCGAGTATATCAATGATTTCAAGAATGGCCCTTCATGCTCATTTAAGATATTATACACCTACATTATTTCCGATGTGGACAATTGTACTAATAGTTTTAGATAAAAATAAAATATGAGTTAAAAATATTGCAAATTTCAACAAGGCACAAAGAAGCATAATTAACCTCGAACATGGATAACTCTGGCACATACATATACGCGCCTCACCTTGCATATGCATCACCCATGCTAGTAGAAAACAATATTAATTAAAAGAAAACATTCTCTCAACTCAAAGCTAGACATTCCGGAATAAGTTTAACAATCCAATACCACTTTTCATACAAATACTACTCAAAACAATCAATATCTAGTCAAATATCATCTAAGAAAGGGAGATGATACTAAAAAAACTTCCATAATGAATAAAAGTTCAATCTTTGAAGATATCCCAAAAGTTAATAAGAAGTCAGCACGAGCCTACATGGTCAAAATCCAATATCAACACCAAATATTGATGACCCATAACCCCACGAGTTCAAATATATAATTGGTTTCAAGATTTGACTTCAAATTAAGGTCCAAAACCCAAAAATTAGCTCTCTTAAGTTCAAACACAAAATTCAAATTTCTAAACTTTTTTTAGCAAATATACCACTAGGCAGGCTGCCTAGTGGCTAATATATATATATATATACACACACACACATACACATGCTTACATATCCCAAAAACATTATTCCAAGTCTTACAAGATGTCCAAAATAATCGAAAACGTGTAAACCACTACTAGTTAGTACTATGGATGATAGAACTAAAACTAATGAGCTAGCTATTACAATGAAGTAGGATGGATGCTTCCAAAAATAGGTAGTGCAAGTGAATCCAAAGGCCAAGGGAAATAACCAAATAGTAGCACCTTCGAAGCTCTCACCAGGCGCCGGGTTATGCATTCCATAGGACAAGGCAAATGTGTACTCCAAACAAACGCACTACTGTGTAGAAGCTATCCAGAACTGCTAGAAACTTGTGTTGATCCAACTTGAATTCCTTAATCTTGAACTCCATCTTCTAACAAAGTAGTCCTCAATATGATCAGTCGTGAAACTAGTTGAACAATAGTTATTATATGCACATAAAAACCTATGAAACCACAACTGACTACTTAAAAAATCTATGTCATATAATGCCTTCTCATCTCCAGAATGAGCATAAAACCACACTAATACCACTGGAAAATGATCGAACAAAATGCAACATAAATATTCAAGCATAACAAGCAGCAACTGTCCTTGTGCCTTAGCTATGTCAGTACCGCTATCCAGTCTACTTTCACACCGTATGATCTCATACACAAAGTGTGTATCAATGAGAGTACAATGTGCAGTAGTATCACCATGTGGTAGACAGTGCCAAACCCTTGTAAGTAGTAGAATTTAACCTTGCAAACTTGTAGTTGAATTAAGCTTTTGCTTGTTTGCCCTAAAGGTTCCATACAGTGTGACACTTACTCCAGAATGAGCATGTTCCCATTCTAATACAACTAAACCATAGCTACACACTATACATATATGAGGAGAAGCATAGGCAATAACATCAACTAGCAGTAAACTCAAAGATCCTCTCATCAATCTGGTGCTTTTCTCTTGGACACCCTAACCCTAAGGTTAGGGATTTGTCCTTTGTCCAGGGTGTTTCCTGCCGTAGGTAGTTCCTGAAATGAATGAAAGGTGATTGTACCTACCAAATAAAAAACTAGGTTAGCTAAAAAGTTATCAATAGCATTGCCTTCCCTTAGCACATGCTGAAATAGCACATTTTAGGTGCTCTTTATCTCCTTTATCTTCCTCTCTTATGGCCCTATACACCAAGGAAACCCCCATTCACCCTCAATGATCTTCTTCATTATCAAAGAATCAGTCTCCATAATAAAAGGATGCAAGTGCTTTTCTACACAATATGCCTATCCCTCTACAATTTCCTTAGCTTCTGCCACTATATTAGTTGCCTCCCCTATCTCCACTGCCTTAGCAAATACAAAATCATCACCATGATCTTGCTCACAAAAATCATAGGAGCTAGGTCTAGGATTGCCTCTAGATGCACCATCAGTGTTGCATTTGAACCAACCCTCATAAAATCAAGTTGCCATGTTACTCTCTTGTCACAACATATGGCTTGTAGCCTTCAAAAAATCTGATTATATCTAGCCATAAAAGAGGAATATTTGGAAGCCATGGGTACCTCACTTTTTCAAGGTAGTGCACTGTCTTGTTTACCTCATGAATCACCCTACTACAAGAAGCTGCACGTCCATTCTTCATTGTGTTCCTTCTTTTATAAAGCTCCCATGTAATGATTGCTGGAGCTTCTTGAAATGATGGCTTAAGCTTGGGACAACATTGGGCATTCCACCATGCTCTAATTACTTGATAAACCTGTACCAAGTTCACTATTAATCTTGATGCCTGAATGAATGTCTTCCACACCCTAGTTGCAGTAGTACTTGCTAGGAACAAATGTGGAAATGAATTCTCTTGTGGTTGTAAGAAGCACCAACAATTAGACACCACTAAGTATCCATTCCTCCTTCACAAATCATCAGTAGGTATCTTCCGTTTCCCCGATCTCCATAAGAAGAAGGAGATCTTGAAAGGTAAGCCTTTAGTCCACAACTTGTTGAACTCGGGATTTGTTGGTGCTCTATGCCTCAGAATTCTCCAAGAACTACTAACTGGAAACTTACTTGAAGGAGTAGTCATCCATCTTGGAGTATCCTAGTAGTCATCACTATTATCAAATTGCACCTCATGTCTAATATGGTCAGCAATATCAATTGGAAATGACTGTTCCAGAAGCTGCTCATTCCAGTTATCTTCCTCCCTCAAGTCAGCTAGTAACTCTTCATTGATTGGAAAGTCTGGAGGTAAAACATGGTACAAAGCTCCCAGACCAGTCCAATTCTCATGCCAAACATTAGTTGATCCCCTATTCATTTCCCATAGGATCTCATACTTCACTTCTTCCCTTGCCTCTAACATTTTTCTCCATACATGTGATCCTTCTCCAAATTGAACAATAGTAGGCACCTCTTTCTTGCAATACTTGTTCCATAGGAAATAGGACCATAAGGATTTAGGTGTCCTGAACTTCCACCATAGCTTGGCCAATAATGCCTTAGAAACATCAAACCGAGATCTAAATCCCACTTCCCTTCCTCTTTAGGAAGACATATATTTTGCCACTTAGTCAAGTGCCTACTTCTCCCTTATTCCTTGTTACTCTAGAAAACCTAGCAAAGGTCTTATGTAGGTGTTCAAGTATGTTGTCAAGTGGATCTAGCACTGAAAGGATATGAGTAGGCATACTTTGTAAAACACTTGAGATCAATGTAGCTTTTCCCCTATACGACAGTAGCTTAACCTTCCAAGAATGAAGTTTTGCCTTCACCTTCTTTATAATATCATTGTAGTAATCTTTCCTCCTTCTTGTATAAAATATTGGGCAATCAAGATAGTGTCACGGCCCGAATTACCCTCCGAACGGTCTCGTGATGGCACCTAGTCTCTACAACTAGGTAAGCCTAAAATTTGCGGTAAAAAAAGGCAAAACAATAATAGAAACAGTAAAGAAGAAGCAATACTATAAAATTTAGCCGCTCGGCATTTACAGCTTTTACTTTTCCAAAACCCAGAACATCACAAAGTCAAAAACTCTGAACTACTATAGCTCTATACAAAGGAATAAGGAAAGTGTATCTATATATATCTCCTATATCTATACTAGAGTAGGAAGGGAACTCGTGAGATCCTGCGAATGCGGCAGAATTACCTCGCGGTCTCCTAAGCAGCTGCTAAGATACGCCTAGCCACTATAGGTGCACTGGTACCTGAATCTGCACATGGGGAAACCATGCGCAGGAAAGGGCGTGAGTACTCCACATTCGGTACTTAGTAAGTGCCAAGCCTAACCTCAGTAGAGTAGTGACGAGGTCAGGTTGAGGCTCTACTGTGTTTTAAAACAAGTCAGTTATACATTTAAACAGTGAAAGATAGATAAGCAATGATAAACAGGACTAATGGAAACTAGAAGAATTAATAACAGAAAGAGAGCCCTCGGCTCAGCACAACATATATCTCAACAGTAAATATGCAATGCAGTACAAGGGGAAAGCTCCCGGATCTCAGTCCGTAGTCCCAATTTAAAGATGCTATACAGTACAGGGGGAAAGCTCTCGGATCTCCATCCGTAGTCCTAATTTAAATATGCATTGCAATACAGGGGAAAATTTCCTAGATCTCAGTCCGTAGTCCCAATTTAAATATGCAATGCAGTACAGGGGAAAGCTCCTGGATCTCAGCTCGTTGTCCCAATTTAAATATGCAATGCAAAAGTATGTCGGATACGACTTAATTAAACAGTTCAGGAAAAACAGCAGGCAATAATAAAGTAAAACTACCTAAGCATGGTGCAACTAGTAGCAAATAAGAGGAAATCAAGTAAGGACAGGTAGGCATGCTTATTCTTAAGCTAACTACTCAGTTAAGACAGGAAACAATAATATAGGAATGAAAATGAGTGATGCCATGGAGGGAAAAGTGGAATTTTAGCAACAATGACCCGTGTACTCCCTCGTCACCTCACGTACACGGCGTCCACGTAACAAAATCAGTATAAAAATGCCTAAGGAGAAGTCTCCAACACAGAGTTAGGCAAGCCACTTATCTTGACTAAGCTAATCAACTCAATACCACGCTCTTGCCACGAGTATCCAACTCCGGGTGGCCCAAATCTAGTCAATTCGATTGCATAGTGTAAATATCATTTCAAGGAAGCAAGATAGCTAATAAGTTCGAAGCTAATACGCTAAATTAGGAAATTCGCCCAAAAAGTCCCCCGGGCCCACGTCTCGGAATCGGGTAAAAATTATATTTTCCGGAAACCCATCCACTCACGAGTCTAATCATATAAAAATCTCTCAAATCGGATGTCAAAAACCCACTCAAAACTCAATAATTCGGTTTATGAAGTTCATCCAATTTTTCCCAAAATTTCCACCCAAATTCGAATTTTAAAGACTAGATTTAAGTTAGGAATCAAGGAAATTAATCTAAGTTGGGTAGAAATCAGTTACCCAAATTACCCAGGTGCAAAAGCCTCCAAAAATCGCCTTTCCCGAGCTCTCAAATTCAAAAATGGTGAAAATAACATAAACACTCGGACTTGGATCTTTAAAAGAATACCCTGGTATTTCTTCTATGCGATCGCGTACAATGAGTCACAATTGCGGAGAGCATTCAACCACGCGCCTAAAAACCTTCATCGCAATCGTGATTGCGATCGCAAACCTTCACGACCCAGAGCTACGCGTTCGCGGTTGGGGCCACACGACCGCGTATAACAAATATTGAAACTCCCCCAGACCAAGAATACTTTATGCGAATGCGGTCTAGGTCATGCGATCGTGAAGACCAAGATTCCAACACACTGCGATCGTGGAGCTCTTCTTGCGATCGTAGAGAACAAATCACATGACCTCTCACATTTACCTTACACGATCGCGGGTGAACCCTTGCGATCACAGAGAACAAAATACTGCTGCAGAAAAACCAGAAAATCAGCTAAAGCTATTAGGCAAAAAATGCCCGTTCGAACACCCGAGGTCCCCGGGACCTCAACCAAACCTACCAAAAACTCTAATACTTCATTCAAACTTGGTCGAGCCTTAAAAACACATCTCATAACATCAAAATCATCAAATATGCATTGATTCAATCCTAAGAACTTATGAAATTTCTAGAATTCACATTCGATGCCGAAGCACGTCTAAACTCATCCGAATGACCTAAAATTTTTCACACAGGTCATAAATGACATTACGGGCCTACTGTCACTTTTGGAATTCCATTCCGAGTCCGATATCAAAAATTTCACCTATCGGCCGAAATCACCGAAATTCTAACTTTCGTCAATTCAAGCCTAAATCTACAACCGACCTCGAAAACACATTCCGAACATTCTCCTAACCCCGGAATCACCCAACGGAGCTAACGGAGTCGACGAAATTCCATTCCGGATCCGTCTTCACACAACTC